>VWPU01017019.1:0-35435 GCA_013398955.1 Callaeas wilsoni | reverse complement strand
CCCGCCCCGGCCCCGCCCCTCACGGCGGCAGCGAATCGGGCGGCTGCCCCGGCCCGGGGGGGCGGTGCTCGGAGAGACCGCGCCCCTCATCGCCGCCGTCCGCCGCCCCGGCCCTCCCGCCGCCGCCACACGGGCGGGCGGGGCTGGAAGAGGCCACGCCTGGCATCGCGCGGCCGCAGGCCGTAAGGGGCGGGGTTGGAATGGACTACGCCCCTCGTTTGCATCCCCGCTGCCTTTATTGCATCGCCCGGCACATCCCACAGGCGGTGCGGAGCTGGGGCGAGGCACGCCCCTTATCGCCTCGCCCCGCCCGGTGGCCGCGGTTCTGGCGGTCGCCACAGCCACCAAACGAGGCCAAAACGAGGTCCCGCCCCTCACTGCGGCCGTCGCTCCCGGGGGTTCCGCCGGGCCCCTCGCGCGGCCCGTTAGTTTGGAGCATGCGCAGTGCGGCGCCCTCGCGTTCCCGCCCGTGCGGCGCGCGCGGGTTCGTGAGGGAGAAGCGCGCGCGGGTTCGTGAGGGAGAAGCGCGCGCACGGCCCCGCCACCGCCTCAGCGTTCCCTGAGGGGACCGAACTGGAGTGACGGAAAAGAGAGTCACAGAGCCAGAGTCGAAAAGTGACAGAACCACAGGGTCCCAGAATATGCTGGGTTGGAAGGGACCCACAAGGTCCATCTAAGTCCGACTCTTGGCCCTGCACAGGACACCCCAACGATCCCACCATGACACGGCCGTGATGTTGATGCTTCACGCACTGTTGAGTCCTCAGGGTTTCCACAAGCTGAGACGACTTCTAACTGGTAAAAGTCCACAAGGCAGCAAGATAGGGCACGAAACGATCCATCGTTAGTGTAATATCTCTTTTGGCACCTGTCCAGTGCAGAACAGATTAAATGGCCCATTAAGCACTCAAATACGATGATAACTAATAGATTCAAGGATAGAGTAATTTATGATCTCTTCACCTTTTTTTTTTTTAATCAATGACTTTATTTAGAAGTACCCTGTGCGCTCATTTCTCCTTGAAAATGTTCAGCTGGTCTGAGTGACCAGATACGGATCTCTGTATGTCAGAGACTCACAGGTGCCTCAGATTTAACTAGAATTAATGATTTTCTGATTAAAGTCTCTGGCAAGTGCAGCCAGTATTGCTTCAGTATCACGTAACCGGGAAGACGCTGTAAAATTCAATTGCGTTTCCTAAGAAACAAGCGCTTGGCATATTCCATAAATCCAAGTCCACGACAAATGGTCTTCCCTCCCTTTTCAAATAGCACAATTTCAAGTCACAGAGATCTCTGGTTGCTTAGCAATTTGAGGAAATCTGATACTAAATGGATTTTGTTAGGAGCAGAGAAAGGTGACAGAAAGCAGCTTGGGTTTGCACATCAGCTTTTTTAGTTTTTCCTCATCTGTACAAAGCAAGTCTTATTTCTCCATTTAAAAGAAAGGAAAATGAGCAGTAGGAGCAGTAGGTTGTGGAACTGCTCACACCTTCCAACTAGGCAGCAGGCTTTTCCCTTCTCCTTCCCAATATCCTTGTCATACACATGAGCATTACCTCATGCTGCTGCAGAACTTTCACTGCATTGCTTCTGGCTCTTATCCTCCTCTATCCCACCCAAACCCATCTCAGGCTTAAGTGACAATAACTTAAATAAAAAGCAGCTGATAGGAAGGGGGAAATAAACCCTCGGTTGTCCTCAGCTGCCCTCGAGAGCCACCTGGAGCCAGAAATGGAAGTGAAAAATCCCCGCATGTCCTTATTCCTTTTGCCAGCCCTGTTCTAATCCCTCTTCCACACGCTCTTCGATCTGAGAGCAGAAACTGCCCATTTGAGTCAACCAGGAAACCACGGACACACAGTGTCACCTAGTGGGGCCCCAGAGCCATCCCGGGCTGGCTTCCAGTAGGAGCACTGGGAATTCACCCATCCTTTCCCTCAGTTTTCACAGATGGAGAGCAGCCCTGGGGAGAAGGGGTTTAGGTGCTGGTGGGGGAGAGCTGGACATGCCCCAGGAACCCCCCGAGCCTGGGCTGAGCCCCCAGCACGGGCAGCAGGGGAGGGGGGATTCTGCCCCTCTGCCCCGCTCAGGTGAGACCCCACCTGCAGAGCTGCCCCAGCCCTGGGGCCCAGCACAGGGAGGACCTGGAGCTGCTGGAGAGAGTCCAGAGGAGGCACCAGGATGCTCAGAGGGATGGAGCAGCTCTGCTGGGAGACCTGGGATTATTGAGCCTGGAGAAGAGAGGCTCCAGGGTGACCTAACTGTGGCCTTCCAGTGAGGAAAGATGNCCCTGGAGTGCCAGGACAAGGGGCAATGGCTTTGAACTGCCAGAGGGCAGGGTTAGGGGGGATATTGGGAAGGAATTTCTTCCTGGAAGGGTGGCTGGTCATTGGAATGGATTTCCCAGAGGATGCCTCATCCTTGGAAGTGTCCAAGGCCAGGTTGGACGGGGCTTGGAGTAACCAGGGCAGGGGGTGGAATGGGATGAGGTTTAAGGTCCCCTCCAACCCAAACCATTCCATGATTCCGTGACAATTCTATGACTCTTTAAACACTGCCTCTTTGTGAAACAAGATGAATCCAGACTTCAATTATAATGGAAATGACCAAACTTTATTGAAGTTTTTGTCATTAGCAGAACTGTTAAGAAAGCAGAATATTTTACACCTCAAGAATCATTAAGATCTAATTCTCTTGAGAATACAGTACAAATAAAAGCTAATAAAAAAAAGGGGCCTCCTCCTCCCTCCATTCAAGATTTTATTATTTGTAAAATAAATGAAGTCAAGTTAAAAAATGTTCTAATCTGCAACACTGGCAATTGGAAAGTGTCACTGATTCCAGAGATTTTTGCAATGCAGCACAATTTCACAGCTGTAAGGAAAAGATTTATGGCAGCTTGATACAAGTAGAATTTCAGAGTTGTCAAAAGGCCTTAAAAATATTGTCTGCAATTTAAAATGATGATGAAGAACTCCAAGTAAAAAAAGAAATGACAACAAAAACAACAAACAAAAAAACTCCACTTCAAATGCGTGTGAAATGCAGAAGTAATGCCCTGCAGGCCGCTCCAAAGTGTTCACTTGTCTTTTGCAGAGACCTGGCAGCCAGCGCAGCTCCTGGGATAGCACTGAAATACACGTGGTCCAGCAACGGGCACCATTCCAGTTGTGCAGGGACTCCTCAACTGATCACAGGCAGGTTTGAGACAGAAATTCACATTGCACTCGGTTTAGGATGCTTTAGTTGATGGACACTACACACAGAAATGCTTTTATTATTAAAAAAAAGCCCAGTTGTGCCCTTTCCATGTATTAAAGTGCATTAAGTGACCATTTTAAAGCAGGCCAGAAAGTCCCTTTGAAGTTGGTCCCTAAGCACTGCAGTAGCATTTGTAGTGGTACGGGTGGTGTGCTCCAGAGGCCCTGTCCCACACCAGCACGGCAAGTACAGTGGAATTCCATAATTTGTTAGTGAAATACCTATTGAAGCTCAAAGGGGTAAGACAGTAGAGAACAGCTCTGTTCTAGTGCTGGGAACAGACACTACCTGCTGAAACCGTCCCACAGCCAGACACTTGTTCCATGCACCTAAAGAATTTGCAGGCTTCCAGAGTTTTCTAGTTGAGATAATTTGTACGTAGATTCCCTTAATGCCAATGTGCAGTGCAGCATCACTTCATCCAGGAGAGCTGTTTGTTAAAGCTAAAAATACCCATTTCAAAAGGCCCAGCACCTTGCAGCAAGTTTTCTAGTAAAAGGCCAATTTATTCATCATCATCATCTTCATAGTAGCGATTCCTTTTGATCTGTTCTTCCACGGATAGATCTTCCATGTCTTCGCCCTCCCAAAAACCAACGTCTTGGGATTTGCGATTCTGGTTTGGAGATGATTCCTTAGCAGTCATGACATTGGCTAAGCTGGAATGTTTAGGAGAATTTGGTTCAAGGAGTTCTTCCTTTGGAATTTCTGGCTCCTCTGTAGTGTGTTCTTCCTCATCTGTGTCTGCATTCACCTGGCCATTCTCTACAACGTTATGCTCTACTGTTTTGATATCAGACAATTCCTGTTCTTCCTCCACATTTTTCTCCCTGGCGTTCTGGATGTTCCTATGCTCAACCTTCTTTTCCTTTTGCTTTTTCTCTACGACAACCTCTCTCTCCAGTTCCTCACTCCTTTTCAAGGTGTCTCTCTCTGCCTTAGAGGGAGACAGTGAATTCTCTGTTTTATGGCCTTTAACAGATACTGTTCTAAATGAGGCTGCGACTGTAAAGGGGCGACTTCGCTCCTTCAGCGAGGAAGATCTTCTTAACTTTTTGAGATCCAGATCCACATCCTCCTGCACATCTGGCTTGGAAATCTCTTCCTCTGGAGGCCACTTGGGTTTGAGTACTTTGATGCCCTCATCTAAGGCACTTCCTTGGATACTTTGGTCAGATGGAGGTGGCCAGGCGATCCTGAGCTTTTTTGTTTCTGCTGGTCTTTCTTCTCTTTCAGGCACAGCTGAAGCTTTTGCTTCCATACTTGCTGCCAGAACTCCCACTTTTGCAATCGGGGCATCCTCTACTCCCGGGCTTTGCGGAGGTTCTGGTGCATTCACACCGTGGACGGTTTTCTCCGGCGATTCTTCACATTCCGTTTTACCTGCCCACAATTCCTTGTGCTGCTTGTGTCCAAAGCCCTCATCGTAATTGCCTTTGGACTTGAAGAGCTGATTGAAGTGAGGCTTGCAGTAGATGTTCCCACGCAGAGACGCGTACGTCCCGAGGCTGTTCCGGAAACACAGATCAAACGTTAGAGCTCAGGGCCACCGACACAGGCATCTCTTTTAGTTGTGTTACAGAAGAGATTCAATTTCAGCCTTCCGCATGTTCAGAAAGCTTACAGCCCTCAGGGTTTGTACGCCTCTTTCTAGGAATTCTTTACCAAGCTTGACATTGTATTTTTCCCTCACATAAAATTACATTAAGAGTTTAAAAATGGCATCAAGTGCACCAGGCACTGGCAGAGCCAGGCCTGTGTTACCTCTCCTACACTCCTGCACAAATCACTGGGTTATGGTGCCTTCCAGCTCAGCTAGGCCTGAGCAGCACCTTCCTCAGCTGCGAGAGGAAAATACACTTCCCAGAGGGCAGCCAAGGGAGCAGCGCGCGTACCTGAGTTTGCTGTTGCAATAGGAACAGCGGAAGCAGCTGATGTGAAACACCTGCTGGTTGGCAAAGAGCCTTTCCATGGGGTACACGGTCTTCTGACACCCGACGCAGGTTTCCTTCATTGGCAACTGGAATTTCTACAAGGGGAAGAGAAAGTTTGTTAACTGGAAAACCCATCAACTGCTGGGGACTTGGCGTGGGTTCATGCACAGCTTCCTGAGCTCTCAAGAACTGCAGAGTCACTTTCTCTAATTATGGTGGGGTCTGGTGGGCAGCGAGAAGCTACAACAGGCCCACGGGATTGCTGTGGCTTGACAGGGAGCCAAGGTTTCACCCCAGTGAATCCCACAGCTGAAGCATCACATGCTGAAAAATGGGAAAGAACAATGAGAGAACTAAAACTGAGCCAGTTCCCCAAAGCTGTCTCATCCCTTCCTGCAACCTCAGGTTTTATTGATAAGAGAATGACAAATAATTCCAGTTGATTACAATCAGTGCGAGACTTACCAAAATAATAAAAATAGTGCAGAAAAAGAGAATCCTGAAATGTTTTGGATTGGAAGGAACCTTGAAGGTCATCTAGTTCCAATCCCTTGCCAGAGTCAGGGACACTGTCCACCAGAAGAGTTGAAATAGCCTCAAAAGGTGCAGGGTGGGAGAGGAAAGGAGTGAAACAGGCTGCCCAATGTTTTGAAATTATCCATTTTTGTTAAATCTTTTCTCTCAAAGAAGAGGAAATAGTCTCAGCACCAATACAACAGCAGGAAACACTCCTGACTTCACTTGTAAACAATTCCAGCTCTATCCCAAAGAAACCACACTCAGGTTTCAGGATTTGCAGCCCCCTAAACTTGCTCAAGATTCAAAGTGAGCAGAGCTCTGAGGTTAAACAGCTAAAATTCTTATGTGCTTACTGAATTTCCTGAGGGTTTAGTGCAAGGATAAACTCGAGCACCGAGGAGTTGAGTGTCACTGCTGTGCAGCAACGATCGCAGATTTGTTTTCCGACAGCATCAAGGAGGCAAGAACATTGTCCATGAGAAAAGGTCACTGGATGCCATTTACTTCTTGAAATCTATTAACACTGGCCAGTGGGGAGGACACTTTACAGCATAAATTAAATAACACAACATTGGCATTTTGAGGCTGCGTGTTGATTACAAGTGATTTAGCAGCCCAGGCTCCACTCCAGGGTCTGCACAACCTACTTATACAGGGTGGCTTTTCCTTGGCAAAGAATTACCTGCTACAAACTTACAAAAAGCTTTACGGAAAAATCTGATGGCTAAAGAAAAAACAGGAAGGTCACAGGAAGACATAATCACAGAAAATTATTTATAACAATCTAGAAACAATGGTTAGGAATGAAAGTTCCAGTGTGTAAGGGGAGATTGCTGAAGATGGAGCCAGCTCAAGTCACTTTGTCACAACCATAAAGTTTGCTGCCAATTTAATTCCATTTTAATATGTATTTCAGGGGTTCCAGGTATTGCTTGAAGTTACAGTAAATTAAAGTTCCAATTATAACAGCTTCACTAACAAAATTCAGAATTCCTTTTGAAAAAGAATCCACAGTTTCTAGGTGCTGCCAAAACTCTGAATCTTGAGTCACTAAACGAAATATCAAAAAAATGAGATTTACTGATGCAAAAAAAAATCAAATCACCTGTGCTTGCCACATGGAGCAAGGCAGCAACAATTTGCTTGCCCATCAAAACGTTTTCTCCCTGAAAGCTCAGTTTTGCACGAGGGCATTGGTTTTGCACGGTGACACAACAGTGCTGGCACGTGCTTCTGCAATCACATCCCCATGCAAGGAGAGGGACTTACTTGCATACAGTGAGCCCTATGGCCGTGGAGAGGCGTTTTGGGCTGTGAAGAGACAGAAATTCCCTTCTGGGATACTACAAATAGGAGCTACAGGAGGAAGATGAGGCCCAGTAAGTATAAAAAGGACTTGAGAGAAAGCTGAGAGTTGAGCTCACGTTAGGAAGGAAGCAGAAGGCAGGAGGAGAGGTTAGGAACCAAGAACAGGAGACAGAAGCTGGAAGAGACAAATAGGAACCTTGCATGAATAAACAGCAGCTTCTATCTCACAGTGCAGCATCTAAAGCAGTAACTGGGCAAAAGGCTAAAATGGTTTTGATAATATCAAGAGAGCACCAGGACATGCAGGTTTTGTGTCACAGACTAGGGTCACACAACTCTCACCGGCAGCTCAAATTTCCCATACTGGCATTTCTCCCCTGGCACACTGGGAAGCCAGATCTCCCCAGTGTCTGAGCTCAGGGCTGTTCCTCCCAAAGATGGGGAAAACAACAAAAGCCCAGTTGTTTCCTCAGGAGCGAGCCAGGAAGTGTGTGGCAGCCGAGGGAATCAGCATCCTAGCTCCAGACAACACATGTGATGAGCAAGTACAGCCTGACCAAAATGTCCAGCACTGCCATTTGTTATCTAATCAGATTAGCAAATACATCCCTGTCCCAAAGTTCTCCATCTGCTTTATCGCTCCCTAAAGAAACTCTAACATCAAAGACTCATTACTCAGAAAGCCCAACCTGATTTTTATGGAGTCAGGCACCACTGTGCCCTCACCATAAAGTTTCTACCAGTTGCAGTTGCCTTGGGAACAGCTGGAAGAGGAGCAAAGCCAAGTCCCAGCCTGCTGAAGGCTCTGGAGATCAGTTCCAGGAGCCCAGAGAAGCCCCGAGACCACCCCCTGCTCGAGCCCTCCTGCCACACTGAAGAGAAGCAGCCTCTCTGTCGCAGGAGTGTCCCACCCAGTCTCTGAGAAAACCTGTCTGCTTTGAGGTGCTTTTCCATCCTGAATTAAAGTGCCCTCACAATCACACTCTGAGGAGGACGGAGCAGGTATTGATCCAGTTACTGCCAGACCTTTTTGCTTAAGCACATTTAGGCTTTTCAGTATTAAATGGGGACATCGGTCGGTTTTAACCTTCACCAGTGTTTGAGACTGAAGAGCTGCGTTACCTTCACGGCTTTCGGTGGGGAGGCCTCTGTCTGCCCAGCTGCTTTAGCACCAGGGTTCTGCTGCTTGGAGCTGGCAGGTTTCTGAGCTTCTGCCTCGCTCTCTGAATGTCCAACTGAGGGAGCAGAGGAGGGAGAAAAGGCAATTACAATGGCTTTAAACTGTGGGCAGCTTATCCTCACAAGACCCACCAGAATATCAATTCCAGTTAAATGGTGAGGGAGCTACATTTAAAAGTGTTCAATCAGGGTAACGGGAGATACAAATGTCTTAAAATTGCAGCTGCAAATGAACTTCTAAACATGAAAGAAATTCTTACAAAGTCTGTGTTAGGCACAGGACAGATTTTATTAATTAATCATTTGATAGGGCTCACCATGGCCATCCTCCAGCAGACCAGAGTGCAAAGACAGGCTGTTCTCACCTACAGAAACCTGCAAGAGAAAATGAGACGGTGAGATCCTCCAACCTTCTGAGATCTGAACAGTCATGGCCCCAGGAAGCCACCACGCAGTCTGAGCACCCAGACAGGGAGAGACCTGAGGGGCTCAGGAAAGGAGTTGTTGTTTTTGAGGCACAAAAGGGTCCAGCTGACTGTCAAGAGAGTCCTTGCTACAAGGCAGACACCCTCACAGGGTTCACACACAAACCTGAGATTTCTGTTTCCTTGCACACCTTTATTAACCCTCAGAAATCTTTGTTGATTTGCTGAGGTTCCTCCCAGGTTTTCTCACTTACAAATCCCTTGACCCCAAGCAGAATATTTACTGGAAATCTCATGGCTCCTTCCTACATTTGACCAATCTCTGGCCTTTACCTTGACAGCAGAGACTGTGCTCTTGGGGGGAAAAAATAAAAAAATAAAAAAGAACAGCTGAATTTTCAAAAAACTTTAGTCGAACCATAAGCCTGTTCCAAGATTGGGACAAACAGGCTGGATCTTCCTTGTTCATCCTCCTTCAGAAAAAAATTAGTCATTTTAAAAAAAAAAATAAAACTAGAGGAGCTGGACCTAAACCAGTTTCAAATACTAAACAGAATCATAGCATTGTTTAGTTTGGAAGAGACCTTTATGATCATCAAGTGCAACCATGAACAAAACATGCTACAGATAAAAGCCTTGATGTATAACTCTTTATTAAACTTGGCACTATTGCTATTAAATCAAATAGTTTAAAGTAGCTACACTGAGGAACTAAAGTACTGTAACAAGCTTAACTGCAGATCATCACTAATTCACCTTAATGATTGAGAAGTCCATTGCGAGCAACTGAAATTTGTAAGTTGAGGAGGTAATGAGGAGGCAAGTTGCATGTATTCACATCCTCTGCTCTGCTGCAAACAGAACCGTACCCCCCTGTCCTGGGCAGAGCTTGAGCACGTTCTGAGGCTGCTGAAGTCACACACGTCTGGCTACTGAATGTGCCACGGGTGCAGTGTGAAAAATGACAGAGTGAAGTGTCTTTTGTTTCCTTTTTGCCAGAAGATCCCCGTTTCTGACATTAACGACAAGCAGTTTTAATTAGGCTCATTTCCAAGTTCACCACGTCCCTTCCAAAGGACAATCCTGGCTCCCAAACAATGCTCTATTCAGGTTCTCACTGCACCTGGACACCTCAACAAGTAACTCTGCAATTACAGCTGAATACGAGAAATTTCATTCAAATCTTCCATTCACAACAGGGAGATATTCTGATTTAACAGGTGCTCTTTTAATTAACTCACCTTGGAGCAAGAAGCAGCCTCGAGCAGTCAGACACGAAGCTGCTCAGCTGTCTCTGAGGAACAGCTGAAAGCAAAGATTTGGCCCCTTGCCCAAGGAAGGCTGAAAAGCTCTAAAAGCCCTCCTGGCATTAAGCTGCCACGTGTTCAGCCTGGATGGAATACACAGTACCCCAATTATTATTCAGCTACTTTTATCCCGTCTGCTGTCCCCAGTTGAGGGAACAAATGCTCGAGTCCAGTTTACAGAGTCTCAATTTATAGCTGAAGCTCAAAACTAGGAGCAAACCCAAACTGCCATTCTCAGTTACCCTAAAATCTAGCCACTAAATGCAGAAGAAACAGTGACAAACTCCTTTTACTTATGTCATACAAAGCTGCTCATGGTTGTTTTTTTTTTTTAATTGGTGTGGATTTTTTGTTTATAAAAAACCCACCATAAAATAAACCTACCAAGACAGAAAAACTCTCCCAGAAAACTTATCTCTAGACATTCTCTTCCACAGACACTTGCTGGCTTATAATTCAGAGACAGTCTAAAAAGAATAATTTTTAAAAAAATAAGGAATTTTGCAGCATGTAACTAATCTGCATCAGCTGCTCACATTCAATTCCCAGATGACATGTGGAACATGGAATCAGTGTATCAGCTGTGCTTCCACAGCCAGTTCCACTTAAAATGAAGCCCTTGATCTCCACCAGCACAGACATCTTACCTTCTCCCCATCCTGACAGGAATTGGAGTCCTCAATTGGTGCCATATTCTCCTTCTGCTCAGATTTGTAATTCTTGAGTTCACTCTCACTGGCTTGAATCTCACTCTATAGGACAAAGCACTGGAAAGGTGACAGGTTCTTTTCCCCTAAGAAAATACTCGCTTTCTGTTTTTCTTGAAATGTTTTTAAAACTGTTTTTCTAGTATGTGGAGTGATAATTAAAGGAAGGGCCATTAAGAATGTACAGACACTTGTTAAGTGACATATTCTAATGAGGGAACAGGATTGGGCTGTAGAATTTTGCTGTGCTCTAAGGAGGTAATGCCAGTGTTTTCCTGAACAGCCCTTTTCTTCCAAATTCCTGTTTAAAATCAACTCCTAAACATTCCCTGCTCATTCCACATCTTGCTTTTTAAGAAATGTTAACTTTTCACTTGGAATGACAAGTATTTCCAGACAAGCACTGTCTAAAGTACAGTGTAATTGCTAAATGCAATTTGACATAAAAGCAAATCCCACATTTGCTTCAATTCTAGTCAAAACCCTGACTCTGTTTTCCTGAGATTTTTGTTCTTGACAGACTGACTTAAGACTTTCACAGAAAGCTCTTTCAGACTTTAAAACCAATAAAATCCAGTGAAACCTCGTGTTTCTTTCATTGCCACAGGACACAAGATCATTGGAAGCCTCGTGCTTTTCACAAGGCATCCCCTCTGTGACATGAAAGAGGAAGAGCCACATGCCAGCACCAGCATCTTCCTGCACTTGGAAACACGTCTCCACAAAACCAACCACATCCAAGAGGTTCGTAACCGAATGTTGGAATTTTAATGCTTAGATCTCTGTATCTGCTGTCCAGCACCTTCCCCTCCCCTTCCACACACAGAACTGATTGTTCCTCACCCCTCCTCGAACCAAGTGTCCATCAGTTTTAATCCAGGCCTTATTACACCGCAGTGCCCTAAAACAGCTGTTCCCAAGAGAGATTCTGGCTTTCCTTTGTAGCCCAGGTGTGAGGAGGGCAGCACAAACACCACACTTCCACATCAAAAAAGCCCTGGTCGCTTTGCCAGCAGGGAAGGAGAAGATCCCAGGGTTAGGGCTGCTGCTGGAACAGTGGCACTGCAAACACTGGCCGCAGGAACCCCTGTCTGCTCCATCTCACGCTGCCCTTGTCCACGTGCCAGGTCAAAATGGGAAGAGATTGTGCCCAAATGGGGCATCCTGAGAGCATCAGGCTGGACTGACACTAAACTGAGAGCACTGGGGGGCTGCAAACAGGAGCCTCTGGAGAAATGGCAAATCTCTTGCCATCAGGGCAGAATTTAGTGACTCAGCCACCACTCTGAGCCCCAAACTGGAAAAGGCATCAGGAAACGAGCCCAGGAGAGGCACAGGAGGCAGAAATGGGCAATTAGGTTAATCAGATTTGTTGCAGTGGCTGCAAGGACTTTCCATTCATGCAGGGAAGGTTTTACTGACCCTCCTCCCACAGCTGGGGAATCTGGCCCAGGTGCAGATGAAATTCGGGAATCATTTGAGCTGGGAAGAGGCCCTTGGCTCTCCACAGAGACTCCTGGGAAGCAGGCACTCCTCTGAGGGAGAACTAGCACTTTGGGCTCTCATTTCCAGGGCAAGTTTCCCAACTTAAAAACGCCTTTCCTCTTCAAATCTATTACTCTGGTTAATAAAAGTAATACTTGAGCAATAAAAGTTTCCATCATTCAGCAAAAGTATCAGAAACTTCCAGGAAATGTACCTAAGCAGTTTTTAACAAAAGCTGAGATTCCTGAAACCTCCTCAGCTGCAACACTTCATTAATTGTTCAGTTCCTGATCAAATATTTGCAAAACAGGCAGAGGTTCATTCACTGCAAGAGTCTAATTGGATTTAGAGAGTGGTGAGAAGTCCTGAAGGGAGGTGAAAAGCAAAAAGCGAGGAAAACCACCTGGAGATCCCAAAGCTGCAGGCCAGGAGATCCAAGTTCTGAGCACTGTGTGACACAAAGTCACTTCATCTCACTGTGCCTCAGTTTCCCACAGCTTAGAGCTGATGGACAATGTGGCATTGAGTTTTCTTTTTTAAACAAAAACAACAAACATGCAGAGAGCTACAGACACTCAGAAAGAAAAAGAACGTCAACTATGCTTCAGAAGGACCTCAGTCAGGGTGCCAGCAATTAATTCCTTGGAAAACTTTCAACATTATTCCAGGAAAATGCAAATACACTTATTTCTTTCTGCAGTATGTAGAGACAACTCTTCAACAGAAATTACTCCTATGGGCACAGAGTTATTTTCCAAAAAGTTATTTTTCAAGCAGCCTGGTTTCCATAAGATCTTCTTTCCAGTCTCAGGCTGGGACAAAAATTCACTTCCACACAAGCCAAGACTTACCATGGGAATGATGCCTGAGGAACTGCCCTGCTTGGACACAGCTGCCTGGTACTTGGCCAGCCTGTCCTTTATGGATGTCTCCGATAAACGGGGCTTGTCCAGGTTCTTCCTGGTCTCTGCCTTGTCTGGGCTGGTCTCTACAAGATACCCTGGCAAAAAAAACAAACAAACAAACAACCATGAATAATGGGTAACTCTCTGAACACTCACTAAGATCCTTCTTGGGGAGAATAAACATGTTGCCATTCTCTCCAGGATCACACCAGCGAGGACACAATGTGTATCACTAAGGGGTGAGACCCAAGGAACAGCTGGAGCTGTGCCAGGGGAGGGTTAGGTGGGATATCAGGAAAAGGCTCTTCTCCCAGAGGGGGGTCAGGCACTGCCCAGGCTCCTCAGGAATGGGCACGGCCCCGAGGCTGCCAGAGCTCCAGGAGAGTTTGGACAATGCTCTCAGGCACAGGGGGGGATTGTTGGGGTGTCCGTGCAGGGCCAGGAGTTGGACTGGATGATCCTTGTGGGTCCTTTCCAACTTAGGATGTTCTATGAGTATTTATATTGAAACCCCAGTAGATTGCACATGGTTTGCTACAAAAAGGTCTTCAAACAGATAAAAATACATCATTTTGTTTAAGTCAAAGCTCACGGTAGCTCCCTGTGTCTGGCCAGGGTAGGAGGGATGAGCATTGAAGCAAGGGGGAAGAAGGAACATTGACTGTCTGTTCACTGCTTCCTAGATTTCTTGACTGTTAAAAGCAGTTCTAGGATTGAGACACAGGGAAAGAATGGGTTGCATTCCTTAACTCGTTGGTTATTCCCTGTGCCTTGGTTTCCCGTGCTTAAGAGTGGAATGGTTTAAAACTCCCAGCAAGGCTTCACTCATTAAGTGGGATGCTGATGGACTCTGCAGCTGGAAGGTGGCTGCACTTCCTTTCATTCTGGAAAGGCAAAAGTTATTTCATAGAATCCTTGAGATGGGAAAAGCCCTCCAAGACCAGCCAGTCCAACCTCTGAGCAATCCCCACCTTGTCACCCAGATCAGAGCACTGAGTGCCACATCCAGCTGCTCCTTGGACACCTCCAAGGAAATTCCTATTGTATAAAGTAGATTTACCTCATAAACAAAAACCAAACCAAGCCACCCAAACCCCAGCGCTGAGGTTTCCTGACCTGCTGTGCTGTGGCTCCTCTCTCCTTGGGCAGCATCGCAGTCATCCGAGGAGAGGCTGTTCTCCGAAATCCTCCTGCCCACGGCCGCCCTCCGCGGCTCCCGGGGGCCCTGCTGGGGACAGACCCTCCCATCAGCTGCCTGGACACACAGGGACTGCTGGGGGTAATCCCTTAAGAGGCACAGGTGTCACTAGCAAATCTGCTTTACTGGAATAAACAAGTCTAGCAGGTGACATCTTATTTAACCAATATAAAGTGTGATCACAGAGTACCTGACCCTCTGTCACCTGGGAAACACTTTCTTGAAGAGGTCAGTCGGTGCCCTTTGGAAGTTCTCTTGGTTGAAAAGGACCATAAAGATCAGATTTTTAGGTTGTTCTCACTGCATATACAAAACTTCAGTCTAGATTTTTGCATTTCTTGCAATTTCTGTTGAAGCCAATAGTCATGGTCATTGTATGAAGATTTAAAATCAGAAGAAGGATGCAAGGAACAACTTATCCAAAATCTGCATTCATCTTCAGCCACAGAAAAAGGAATTAATAGTATTGTAATAAAAGTTCTCGCAAGTTACTTGTTTTGATTTGGATAGTTCATGCATTTGGTACCAAATAATTCCCTAATTAGGTCTGATAAGGCTGAAGCTTAAGCAGGAGAGTGTTAGAGATAAATATTCTCAGATGTCCAGGATAATCACTCTCTGCTGCAGAGCTGGACAGGGTGTCCTGTAGTGCCACACAGATGCTCTGGCTGCCTCAATCAGATTTTATTCTTATTTGTTGGGACCAGCTCCCCAGAATCCAAACCTCAATAAAAGAAAGCACGAAAAGAAATTTCTGCAGCTTTGATAAAAGTTTGTGAGCACTGAGTTAAACTGGACTCCATCAAGGCAGGATGTATTCACAGCTGAAAGTCAACCTGTAAAATCCTAGAAGGTGCTGGACCTTTGTTCCCTCTCTAGGAAGAGTTAAATCACAGTTGGAAATTCAGACTGAGGCTAATGTAGAGAAAAAGGCAGGTTTGGCAAGATGCTCCAACCACACATTCCCCCCCAGTTCCAAAGACTTTCTTATTTGCTGGTCACCAAACTGAAGGAAATTCCAAAGTTTTATTTTCACAGAACTGCACTGTAAGATAATCACTGTGAAAAATCAGGCTGCTTTCCATACAAACAGCAACTTCACCAGGAAAGGAAAATGCAGCTGGAAAACCTCTTTTTCCATTAGCACGGGAAATAGTTTCTATTTCTGTGGTTTAAAACTTTGGTAACTTTTCTTACTGGAAAAGAGCTTTAGCTCTGACGAGTCTTGCACTGACCAATGGGTTCAGGTCTGGCAGTGCCTGCACACTTGTAAAGACTTGCAGGTCACTCATCCTGTGAAAACTGTTCTTAGATGATCCTTGTCCAGCCACTCTCCCTTTTAACATCACCCCGAGCCCACAAGTCTGGGGTTCTTGCAGCTCAGAAATGTGGGGTCCAAAGGCTCCAGCAGGAAAAGTTCAATCAGCAGAAGCAGCTAAAGAGTAAGATAAGGAGTGCTCCAACTGCAGCACTCCAGAGCCCTGCCAGCTCCTCCTCCTGCCCTTTGCCACCTCACATCTGCAGGTGTTACAACTGCACCTGAAGAGCCTTTCTGTGGGTGAGCAGCAGAACACAGAGAGTAAAAATCCCAACCACCAGAATACAAAAGCTTTAGAGGTCAGGGATATTTCAGTAAACATACAAATATTCAGTAAATCTACAAATATGTGGAGGTTTTCTAACAACAGTTTTATCTTGGGGAGGGGGAGAAAAAGCAGAGTAAAAGGAAAAAAATGTTTAACAGAGGGAAGATGAGGGACTTTCCCCATCACAACTGATGGACTGACCAGCTGCAGGGAATCAGCAGAATCATGGCTCATGAAAGGTAACTCCTCTCACATGGAGGAAGCCCCCTTAGGGATTTGTCACTGTGGCTGGGCCACAATTCCCAGGGCACAGCTTCTGCTGCTTTGGAAAGGAGATGAAATATTCCTCGTGTGTGGAAAGCCCCAATTCTCAGACTTGGGCGAGTGCAGAAGCACCATGAGCGCACATAAAGCTTTGCCTGGGGCACAGAGTTGGGCAAAAACCCAAATCAAAGTTACACCTCTTTTATCACAAACCACCTGTGTCACACATGACCCTGCCACGAGGTCACCTACACACCACAGCCGGGTTTTGCCTTAAAGGAGAAACACAAACCAGCCTGGAGACAACTTTTTCAGGAATGTTGCAGATCTGATTCTCCTTTCCCCTGGGTGTGCTTTCACTATCACTTACAGGAAGAATCCTTTGAACATCAGGTCTTTTATCAGTTCCAGTCTTTGCTTAATGCTGAACCAACCCAGGCTGCCGTGCCTGCCCCTAATGGGATTAGAGCAGTTTGTTTCCATGAAAATGCAATAAAAGAAGATCTGCCTCCTATCTGTTGCAGAAAACAGAGCAAGATCTGAGTGAATAAATGAAAAAATGATGAGATTTTACTTATAATCCTGAAAATGAGAGTAGGTTTGTTTAGAATGGGAGATGAAATCAGGAAATCCAGGCTCTAACCTGGATCCCTGCCCCAGACCAGCCCAGCAACCGTGAAAGTTGATTTATCAGCACTGCCACGAGCCTCCAGCCGTGGTGCTGCTTAGTTCACACACAGGTTTTGTCAGCAAGGCTCTGACAGCACCAACACGTTAAGTCTTCAGGAAAGTTCAAGGAAAACTGCCATCTCTCAGCTGAATTTACAGTTGGACTCAATGATAGAAAGGAATTTTCCACCAAAACGGTTCCATGAAGCCTCGCTCAGGAAAAAGCACAGGAAATCAGTGGGAGAGGCAACTGCAGAGCTGCAGTGCTGTCGTGGCTCCCACCTCGCTGAGCCACACCTGGGTCCCCCCAGCACCGACCGACAGCATCCTGCCATCCACAGATCAATTCCCAGGACGAGGAATCGAATTCCAAACACGCCTCCTCTGCCCCACACATCTAAACTTCAGAACATTCCTTTTCCTTTCTACAGTGAGAGTAACAGATTAACTGGGAATAGGGATTTTGAACCGAACCCGACCGGTTTTGTGCCTCCTGGATGGTGCTTACTGGGTTTAGTTGGTCTTCAACGGTGTTTGAATTCCTAAACTTGACAAACTATCAGTTTCAGATTCACTCAGCTCCAAAACAATTCATTCCCCAGGCTGAGATAAAGTTACTCGAAGCCCATCTGCAGAATTCCTGGGGAATTCTGAGTGATTAATCCTACAGCAAGAGTTCAGGGAAGGTCTGTCGTGGGCAGCTCTCACATCATGACAAAGACTCCAAAAATTCAAGTTGTGAAATGACTTCACACAGACCCAAAATTCCCTTTAACACCGAGCTGCTCCTCTGAGCCCTACATTGTTACATATTGAAACAACTTTTGTCCAAAATGTGTTTGTTTTAGTCAATACTTCAAGAAAACCACCCGCAGTAAAACAAAGCCAGGAGGAGAGGAAACTATGAGAAAACTGGAAAATCCACCAGCATCGAGGCCTCGGGACTGTGTTGCAAGCCCCCAGCATATGCAACTCATTTTGGAGTTAAGCAATTCCCCCCGGGACACGCCGGCTGCAGTCCACATGCGGGATCAGATTTCATGAGCAGTTGGAAGAAAAATGCGAGCCCTGAGTATTTGCAAGTCAAAACTAGTGAGGGCAGGAGCTGCTCTGGCCATCTCGGCTTCGTTTTCACCCAGTGAGGATTTTTTTTTTTTTTTCGATAAGAGACATCTTGTAAGACACAAAGATGAGGGAAGAGCGAGGAAAGGATGGGGAGTGTTTCACTATGTGTGAGTTTGTGCGACTCGTACTGATACAGATATCAGAAACTCTCACTCCTTAGTGCTTCATCTCGACTGCAACAGTCCTGATTGCTGAGCTCGCTTCAAACAGTTATTCTTTCATATATTAAAAAACACATGAATACCTACATATGTATTTTTATACAATTCACATTTGCATAACTCATTGTAATATTCACGCGAGGCACAAACAATGCCAACCTACTTTACAAAACTTAATAAATTTCATATTTATTTTCCCCTCTTCCACTGAACCCTATCAAAAGCAAATTCACTTTACTCCAAGGAGCAATCACGAGCTGCCACAGCTCCGAGCACCCCGCACATACTTGTGTGGCTCGAGTAAGTTACTAACACCACGATGTTCTGTTTCCACTAAAACAATGAACACAATATTTGCAGAGTCAATAGCTGGAGCCACTCCCTCCCGGGATTTTCCTGCTGCCGCGGAGGCAGCAGCTTTAGCTTGTCCAAGATTTGGAGGGACAGATCCTTACCTTGGGCTGAGCGGCTTCACCCTTCTCGAACATCATCTTGAGCTTGGTCAGGGGCACGCTGTACTTCTCGATCCTCCCCGGAGACTCCGACCTCTCGCCGGCTTCGGGCTTTTCCATCTCACGGGGCTCTCTCACGCAGTTTTCCATGCTGCCGCTCTGCCGGGAGTGGATGCGGGGCTCTGTGCTGTCACCAGCGGGACACTGCGGCTGGCCGCAGGCAGCTCCGGCCCCCGGGGATGGCGAAGGGGCGCGGCTGGTCCCGACCTTGTGCCTCACCTCAGCGCAGCTGCTCCGGACCGTTTCCTTCCCAGGCTCCGCTCCCAGCACCGGATTCTCCCACTTCTTCTTCAGCACGCTCAGATTCCCCCTCGTAAAGTGAGCGGGCAGGTTTTCTGCGTTCTGCAAAGAACAAGGAGTTAATTCCAGCTCTCCACAGCACTTCCTTTCCATGCAGGAGGAAGCTCAGCACCGATCCCCGCTCCCGGCCAGCTGTGAATAGTTACAGCTGTGCCACATGGAGAAAGCATCCAGGATAGGGAAGGAAGGAGGGGGGAGAAGAGAAAAGTCAGGAGTAAGGCAGGAAGTGAGCAAACAGGAATGGCCTTATAAGGCAAAACCCCAGGAGTTAAATGCCACACAAAGACCTGAATCCACATACGAAGGAAATGGGACTCAAATCCACACGAGGAGGGTCTCCAGTCCCAGAACAAGGAAAGAGGAGCACAAGCGGCCACAGGAGAGGGCTGGTGTGCCAAATGCTGCAGTGTCTTCAGAAAACAACAGCCCTTAGGCCTTCCAAAAGCTACAAATTAGCTCTCAGAAACCACTAAACCCTTGGAGTTACCTGTTTCTGCTCTCAGGTAACAGCGACACTTCAGTTCCCAGAGACCTGCCCAGGATTTTACACCACACAACCAAAGCTCAAGCCAAGCACCCACAACAAACATCCTTCTGCTCCAGTTTAAAAATAACCAAAAACTTGCTGGGATTCTTGTTCTATTTCACTCAGCCCCTTGAAAGCACCGCTGGGGACACACACACGAGTCCCTGGCCCTGCCTCACCCCCGGGAGAACACCCGGAGCAGCATCACCTTTTTTTTTTTTTTTTCCCAGAGCAGTTCCCTCTCCCCAGAGCCAACAGCCCAGCCCAAGTTTGAGCCACTCAAATCCAATACCTGCCACCATTGCATGTTTCCTGTCTCTCCCCTACGGAGACCACTCCAAACTCATTGCAAGTGGAGCAGGGCTGCCGGGCTTACAGGAATTAACCGGGATTAGCTGCTATATTAGGATTTAAGTCGCTCACCCTATTACTCTTCTGGTCACATTTTGAATGCTGCTTTGCAAATTGACTTGAATCCACCTACACTTCAAAAAAATCAGAGTATTTGCTGACTGTATTGAAAAGCAAGTATTAAAATTATAAGGGAAGTGTTGTAATGGAACAGAAATACTGAAAATTGTGTGGCACATTTCTGCAGGAACACCTCTGGAATCCCAGCACACTTCCTAACACAAGTCCCTCCTTCTTGAGACTTGCCTGTTCCCTGATCACAGGAAGATTGACAGACACAAGCAATGAAGAAAATTTAAGACTGAAAAGTAATTTTTAGAACGCTTATTTTATCCTACCTATATCCCAATCAGCAAAGAACGGCTCCCCAAGCATTAAAGAAATCAAGGCAGCGACTTTCCTATAGATCCTGAAAACACTGGCAGTGCTTCAAAATACAAATTACCCCAAGGACCAGGACAAAGCCCTGCAACCTTCGTGCCTGGTACGTCAGCCAAGGTTCCCTGACCCCTGAACACCTGAGTGCAGTGGAGCTTACAGGAGGGAATGTGGGGCTGTAACAGAGCCAAGAAGGTTGGTGCTGCCTCATCCAGGGGCATTTGCAGCCCTGGAAGTCACTTCAGAGAAGATCCTACAGCTCCCAAAGACACATGCTGGATTTCAGGGAGGCTTGGAGGCTCCTTTTAAGCACTTTTAAATTTAGTTAAGAAAGGAAGAGGCACCACACAACTGCCTCCAGCCAGGAACAGGGGGTGGGTATTCCTGGCTTGTGGTTAACTCATTTTGCCTTTTGCTTAGGAGAGAGTTGGTGATTCAACACAGCTTTGGGCAAGAAACTTCATTTCCTTTCCTTCCCTCCACACTGAGAAAAAGCGTGGAGCATGAAGCAAAAGCAAACCCTGGGTCTAAGCCAGGTTTTCTGTAGGGCACACGGCAGCAATTTTGATATTCCAAAAATCAACTGTCGCAGCAATATTCACGCAGGTGATCCATCCTGATTGCAGGCTGTGCTTATTCCCAAGGAAACAAACACTTATACAAAACACTTACACTTCTCTTCTTCTCAGCAGTGGCTTCTTCAGCAGCTTTCTGATACCTTTGAGAGAGTGAAAAACAAACAAAACCCAAGTTTTAACCAGAATACAGAATGCTCCTGAAGACAGCTGAGATTTTTCTTCCCCCACCAAGGGTTCTGTGCACTCCCTGGATCAACTAAAACTAGAGGCTGGACAAACAGCAGCAAATAGCACAAAGCCAAGTGACAGACACATTTTCAGTCATCCAGTTTACAATAATAACATCCATTAATATTTTTCATCCCCTAAGCACTCTGATTCCCAAATAGAGACAGTTTACCTTGGAATAGCTGTATTGTTTCCGCCACCCAGCTGTCTGCTGTGCCCCCTTGCAGGAATAACTCAGCTCTTTATACAGCAGCTGCTGAACCAGAACAAATTCCAGCTTGGCATACGCCGAAAATCTCCGTAAGTGCCAGCGGATTTTACTCTGCGGGCTGGGAACTGCCCCCATTCAGCACTTGCCTCCTGGGCAGCTGAGCCATGGGACGGGCAATCTCAGCCCTCCACAGATAAGCCACCCTGGATCATGAATCAAAGTCCTTGAAGGAGCTGCAGGAAACTCCCAGCAACCTGCACTGTGCTGGTGTAAGCCCCTCCACAATCCTCGCTGGTTACTACGCCGCACAAGCTGATTGCGCTTGGCCTTTGAAATATGAAAATTAGTGACCAATTTTGCCATTTTAAGGAGAGCTCTGCCTTTCAGAGAGAAGGAACCCAGCATCTGCTTGGGCAAAGGGTGTTTCTGCTTTCCTTATCTGTAGAATTCTGCTTTTGACACAATAGTGAGTGTGTTCCTTATCTGTAGAATTCTGCTTTTGACACAATAGTGAGTGTGTTACAGGCTGTTGCTGCTCTATGAGTGTAACCTCCTCTTTAATCCATGCAAACACACTAACCCACACCTCTGCACTATCAAGGGTCCAAATTTGAACACAACGTGCTGAGAAAGTGATGCTGGAGGAAGAGGGATCAATACTGGCAGAAGGAACAAAGAGGAACACAGATGCAAGTCAAGCAGCACCTGGAAAAGAGACGACTGAGGAGTCCCAGCCCTCGCTCTGTGAGTCAGCCCAGCATGGGGCACTTTTTGAATCTCTGCTGTTGCCTTTTGTGTCTCTGACCTGACAAAACTGATTATATGGGATGGAAAAAAATGTTTTCACATACAAATATTTAACTAGCATTTTAAAAAGTCACACTCCTCCCTGTGGGTATCAGGGTGGCAAAGGCAGAGAGCAGGACTGTGCTTTTCCAAGGCACTGACCCTGCCTGTGTAGAGGGACACTACTTGATTAAGGAATAGCAGTTTGGATTACTTCCAGTAAGCCTTTTTCAAGGGATTACCAACATTTAGCAAGATGACCAGGTTCTGTAATCAAGCTTCAGCGAGTGAATAAATTACCTTAACAAGGTGGTGACAGCAAACAGCTTCTCCCTGGGCCAGAGATCCACAGAGGCACTCTGGAGCTGTGGCTGTGTAACTATCCCTCTCCTACAGATTCCATAAAGTTTGCCCCACACTCAAGATCCAAATATTCCAAAAGTTTGTTACACTATTAATGCAAGAGCCTTGGAGACTCAGTTGTCCAAATCCTGTTGAAAACCCCAGCTGTAGCCTGTATAATTCCTTAAGGAAATAAAAGCTTTTCCAGGAAATGTGTTGGTTACCACTCAGCTTTCTCAGGGTATACAATATTTATGGTTTGAGTGTAACCCTTTATCCGTCTCTCAGAGAAAAGGGAAGCTTAATATTCCTTTTCTACCTCAGCCAGGAGAGGTTTAGGCTGGATATCAGGAAAAGGTTCTTCCTCCAGAGGGGGGTCAGGCACTGCCCAGGCTCCCCAGGGAATGGGCACGGTCCCAAGGCTGCCAGAGCTCCAGGAGCGTTTGGACAGCGTTCCAGGGGTGCCCAGGGTGGCATTGCTGGGGTGTCTGTGCAGGGCACAGCAACTGTGAGCGCAGCAGTCCCTGCCCAAGGTGCCAGCTGTCACCTGCACACACAGCTGGTGCTCCCCAGCCCCACAGCACTTACTTGGAGAACCTCTCCGCAAGGGCAGAGGACTTGTTCTTGTTGACCAGGGAAAGTTCTTTTGCAGTGATTTTCAAAGACTGGGAGGTCCATTGCCTTCTATTGAACGGGGAAGGCTCCATCTTATCTCCTCAAATCCCTGCTGAGGAGGAAGGAACAGTGTCAGCAACAGGAGCTGTGAGCAGAAGTTTCACAAGGTGATTTGCTCCTGCGTCCCTGTTCAGGTGCTCCCAGCACCCCAGTGCCACCAATCCCAACCCCTCAGGATCTCGTCCATCAACTGACTTTAAAAAGGCAGCAGATGACAGTTACAATTTCCTCTGCAGATGCCATTGAGATGGTGCCCTGATAAAGCCACACATACAATGGGGAGGGCGAGAGCAGCGGGGGGGACACGGGAGCTGTGACGGGAGGATGCCAGAGTGACACTCCTGTGTCTCACACACACACACGAGCTCCAGGAAGCCCCAAAGTGCCCTCGCTCGTTCCGGTTTCAAACCAAATGTGCTGGCATTTATGTAAGCGGGTTTGAGTTACGAAACTAAGAGGATGTAATTACTATACAAACATTTTTCATTCACTCTTGTGTTCGCTCTCCGCGCAGCAGCGTTTCCTCTGTGAGCTCAAACAAGTCTCGTGTTCATGGAGGCAGCTGTGCCCCTCCTGTTGCAGTAGTTACCCTAATATCAGTGAAATAGTATTAATTACCTAAAGAACAGCTCCAACCACCCCATCCTGCTGGAAAGGGGAAGAGATTTTGTTCAGCTTTTCACCACAGAAGCCAACAAGACTGCATCAGATTTATTTTTTACATAGTTTTCTTTTGTGGAGGAGGAAAGGAGGGGAGATTAATTTACAGAGTTCTCTGATAAGACAAAAATAAAGCCTGTAGGGCAACGCCTTTCCTTTTTTCCTCTTTTCTTTTATTCCTAGTCCCATGTCACACAATGCCTGTGGCAAGGGCACGAACTGACCCTGCAATGCCAACTCCAGGCAGGCTGAGCTCTTCCTTGTATTTTCCATTAATTCCTTTAACAGATTTGCACAGTCACAGAACTCTGGATCCAGTGTGAGTCCAGGTCTGCCGGACAACTGGTCACACGTAAATGGAAACACCTTCAGACAAGGTGGCGTAAACAGTCGATCAAAGGGAGGAAGGACAACATTTCCAAAATCCTTTCACTTATGGAATGCACCTGCTCAGAAATGACAGATGCGGGATTCTGCAACACCTCAATCCAGGGGTGCAGGCAGAATCTGGCAGTTCCCAGTGCTGGAATGGGAGCCCTGGGAGCAGAGAAGCCTCTCCAGTGCTGTTCCCTGCCTGGAGACACAACAGGTGGGCACATCTCTGTCCTGGGACATGCAGTCAGGAAAAATGGGCCTTTCTCTCACATTCCATAATTCCCCTGATGTCCTGGAGAGAACGGCACGCTGTGACAGGACATGTTTTATCAGGACAGTGATTTTGGTGGCGTTTTCAGACGCACAGGTTGAACTATCGCTGCAAACAAGTGACGCTGGTTTTGTGGGGATGTTGAAACACACTGAAACCACTCACCAATGTTACCTTTCCAGGTGCTGCTACCTGCAGCCTCAGCCTCTGAAAGGCACACAGAGCCCCTTCCAGACAGCAAGAGAAACCCAAACTAGAGTTATTTTCTGAAATTCCTGCCTTTTTGAACACATTCTGCATCACCAAGTCCCCTGTAAACCTCCATCCAGGCTGCACTGAGAGGAGAGTGCTCTGCATTTGACTGGCCTCTGACAGCAGCACAAATCACCATCCACAAAGACAAAAGATCTCATTTCCATCTTCTCCCTTGTTAAAAATCATATTCCATACACAAATAAAAACAGTATTTCTGTGACTGCAGGATGCAGCCCCCAGTCTCAATCCTCAGGAGCCTCTGAATACACACAGAGAGATTACAGATAGAATTTACTGCTGGAAAATCCCACAAAAAGAATTCTGTCCATATTAAAGACCAATGCTGAATGAGGCATGTCACGCCACAGTCTGAACTTTGTTTTATGACTAATCTTGAGCCAAAGGGAGCTCACCTGAGGCCCCACTACAGTTTAAATGGCCTTTCACAGAGCAGAGTGAGCTGTGCCCAGGAAACAGGAGCGGGGCATTCATCGGAGCTCCCCTGGCACAGGGAACAGGTGCTCATTGACACACGGAAGGAACAGTTCAGTAAAACACTGAGAAACAAAACTGAATGTAATTGTTCAGAAAATAACCCTGGTTTGGATGGCTGAGCATCCCACTGCAGCTCCAGCCAGCCCTGTTCAGGGCTGCATCTTCTCCCTATTTAGTTTTTCCATTTCCCTACCATTGTCCATCAAAACCACAGGTTCATTGAGTTAATCTGGCCTGTTTAGGCAAAAATTTCTTTATAAAGGCAGTACCTGCTGCTTGGACCTTCAGCTGGAAAGAGAAGCAGAATATCTGGAATCTCAGTAGCTAGAAATGGCATGAAACAGAACTCTGACATGCCTTGAAACTTGTGCTCCCACATTTTTATGCCATTCCACATTCTTAGCACTTTGTCATTCATTTACTGTTTTGGCATGTTCGAGTATCTCTGGGCTTTCTTTGCTGCTCCTTCCGAATGGTTTATTCAGAGTAATTTCAGAAGCCATGTATTAAGATTTAAACAAGACTATGAATGTTCTGCCTACTGCAATGGAGACAGGTTCTGTGGAAGGTGGCTCCAGAGGAGGTGGAGGAGGAGACAGGGATGCCAGAGGTGTGCCAGGTGTTAGGGAAGGGAAGGACTGTGATTGAGCCACAATCTACCTCAACACATCAAATCTACCTCCAATAACTCTACTCAAGGGTTTAATAGCAGAATATAAATCCCTCTATCTGGAAAGACCCTGAAAGAAAAATTTACTAACGCTTGCCCACGGTGAAAGTGGCCTATTCTTTACAAGTGGCTACAGGAACGGGCCACCCGCGGGCACCACGCGCCAGCCCCGGGCACGAACCCGCCGAGAGCCGGAGGCTGCGGGCAGCGGAGGGCGCGGCCCCCACCCTGCACTGCCCCGGGAGCCCCGAGCCCCCGGCCCAGCTTTTCCGGACGGTCACCGACCCCGAGCCGGGCGGGGCGGCAGGACGGGGCTCTGCCGCTGACCCCCGGTGCCCCGCGGGGCCGGGCACCGGCAGGGATGCCCGGAGCGGGGCCCGGGTGCGCCTCGGGCACGGCCCCGCACAGCTCGGACTCACCCGCGGCCCAGGGTCCGGCTCCGGATGGCTCTGCTATCCAGGAAGAGTCCCGGAGCTCCTGACCCCCGCCCCGCGCTCTTATCCCGGCCGAACCGCGGCGGAGAGGTCCCACTGCACCTGTCCCGGCCCAAGCGGCGAGTCCCGGCACACCTGTCCCGGCCCGGCCGTAGATCCCACCGCTCCTGTGTGTCGTCTCCCCGCCCCGCCTCACGTACCTGTCCCGGCGGAACCAGGGACACCCCACGGCACCCGTCGCAGCTGAAACAACGCGTCCCAACGCACCTGTCCCGACCGAACCGGCGACTGCACCTCCCCGCCCGCCGCAGCAACGGGCAGCGGCTCCGGCCACGCCCCGGCCCCGCCCCCGGCCCCATTGGCCCTGGCCCCGACGGCACCGGCCACGCCCACGGCCACGCCCCGGCGCCTCGGGACACGCCCTTCGCTGGCTCTGTCCCCCTCCCCTGGCTCTGTCCCCCTCCCCTGGCTCTGTCCCCCCGCTCGCCTTTGGCCGCAGGTGCTCCCCAAACCCGGCGAAGGGAGAGTGGAATGAGGGGTCTCGGAGCCGGGGCTCGACCCCGCCGTGGCTCGCGAGGGCTCAGGAGGGGCTGTGCTGGGGGAAGCTGTGCCCGGGCCGGGTGTTTGGGTCTCCTGCAGCCTTGATTTGTTTGGAAACAAGAAACATTGGGTTCAGCAACCAAATGAGACACTCGGCATTCCTGAGATATAGAACAGCCCTGTGTTCCTTAGCAGGACAGCAGTGCTGCTCCTGGCCAGCCCTGCAGCTCCTCCTCATCTGAACAACTCATTGTGTTTCTTTAGGTGTTTCTATTTCTTTCCTCGTTATTCTTCCTGATGTGTCAAGTACCAAATTCCTGAGTTAAAAAATAAAATTGTGTGTATTTGGTGCTCCAGCTCCTTTCCCAGCTGCAGGTCTTGTATGTTGACATTGTCCCAAATTCTGGGCTGTCCCAAATTCCTTGGGAGCTGCTTGCAGAGCAGCTCAGGATCTGCTGGCCATTAAGACAGGAAGTGACTAATTAAATTAATATGTTGGTGTTACTCTTTTGACAGTCGCAGCACTGACATGTGAAATTTAGACATTCCAGTAAAAAGTCTGAATTATGGCCCAGAAAATCCACACACTGTAAATTACAGCTCCCGTGGTTGGATCCTGGTGGGATGGAGGCAGGTCCAGGTGGAGCAGTTGTGACAGTGGCATTGCAATGTCAGATAAACTTGGATGTACTGCTATTAAACGTGTGACACGTACAGGAAACTGCCTTTTTCTCTGGGTTAGGTGAGCAGGACGGTCCCAGATGGAATCTGCTGCCATTTGGGACACCCCTGACTGCCCCTCTGCCCCGCTCAGGTGAGACCCCAGCTGCAGAGCTGCCCCAGCCCTGGGGCCCAGCACAGGGAGGACCTGGAGCTGCTGGAGCGAGTCCAGAGGAGGCACCAGGATGCTCAGAGGGACGGAGCAGCTCCGCTGGGAGAAGTGGGATTGTTCAGCCTGGAGAAAAAAAAGCTCTGGGGTGACCTAATTATTTACAAGGGCCTAGAGCGCCACGGGGAATGGCTTCAAACTGCCAGAGAGCAGGATTAGACAGGATATTGTGAAGAAATTCCTCCCTGTGAGGGTGCTGAGGCCCTGGCACAGGGTGCCCAGAGAAGCTGGGGCTGCCCCTGGATCCCTGGAAGTGTTCTAGGCCAGGCTGGACGGGGCTTGGAGCACCCTGGGATAGTGGGAGGTGCCCCTGCCCATGGCAGGGGTGGAACAGGATGGGCTTTAACCCAAACCATGCCAGGATTCAGTGGATCAGCACAGGGTTGGCCGGTACAGCACAGGAACACTTGCACCTTCTGGCGTGCCCCCTTTTTCTGGTGACAGGAACACCACAGGGCACCTCAAATGACACCAGATACCAATGTGGTGGCAGCAGGAGATGCTGTTTGGGCAAGTGTATGAGCAGGGAACGTGTCACAGAATCATGGAATCATGGAATCTCCTGTGTTGGAAGGGCCCCACCAGCCTGCGGCTGCAGAGAACTGGCAGTGACAGTGCTGTGATCTCATTCCCGAGGTGCAGCTGAGGGCTCTGAGCTCTGATCTCATTCCCCAGTTGCAGCTGAGGGCTCTGAGCTCAGCATTGATCTAAAGTGGGGTTTCTGGTGCTTTGGTGAGAGGTGGTGAATTGGAGGTTGATGAGCCAATGAGATACGAACAATCCTGCTCTGGGGAAACAGCCCCAGGTGTAATTATTAACGTGTTGGTAGTGCCTGTTGCTTTCCAGGGACGTCTTTCCTGGAGTCATGCTTTGAGCTGCAGAATGGGACCACTCTGGTAGGTTTATACCAGAGGGGAGAATCCAAAGAAACGTTTTCTGTCTTCACCCCTCCCTTTCTGATGTTTCACCCGAGTCTTGCTCAGGGCATTGCAGCATTTCCCAAGGAGCTGTCACTGACTTTGAGTATTGAGGCTCCTGAGCTTCCCACAGCCCAGGCCCAGCACCAGCAGACAGGGTGAGGCAGCAGCTGAAGAAACCCCCAGAAGAGCCTGGGGCACCCTCATGGCATTTTTTTGGTTTTGAGGTCCCCACCCAACCTGCAAACTCCAAGTGACCCCTCCCAACAGCAGCACTGGTTTGTTTAATCAGTGATTAAACTGGAATTTTATTTCCATTTCCAAACATACTCTGTCAGTCCGTACATTCTCTTTTTGTTTTGTGATAAAGGCAAGGTAACAGAAAAACACCATCAGGAAACTTCTGTGGCATATCTTTGATAAGGCAGGGCTGCACACCTGTGCTTCTGATGGAACAGCCTGAGCTCTTCCCTGAGCTCTCCCCTTTCTGCCTGCAGGTAACTTTAGCCAGGAGCTGCTCTCTGCGACTCTTTTATTCCTGGACAGTCAGAGCTGCTGCTTCTTCTTGGGTTACAGAATCCTTTCTTCCTCAGCCTTGGGGACTGGGAGAGACATTGGATCCACCTGCTGAACACGACCGATTCCTTCCCACCCATGTCAGGGTATTGCAGAGGCCACAAAGGAACAGGATGGATGGATTCCCTGCAGGATGCGTGTTCCCTGTGGGACAGAGGCAGAACTGCTGAGCCCTTTCCTGGCAGCTTCTGGCTGTCCTTGGCATCCTGGCTGGAGCTCTGGCCTGTGAAGCAGGAAAATCTGAGTTCCTGGTCCTCTAACAAGGGAGTGTCTCACAGCCACTCATCCAGTGTTTTTGGATCTTCCTAATTAGCCCTCGGACATGACTCTGGCAGCAGTCGGGAATTCAGGAAGCACCATTCCCACTTTACAGGGGTGAAGCGAGGAACAGGAATCCAAAATTGCTGTTGAGTAACCTGAGCAGAGATTAAAGTCTGGGGTCCTGCCCTGCCCCCGGGGCACTATGTGCTCCTTTTTAGCCAAGACTGTCGTGCATGGATTTAAATGCCCTTGAGAAGAGGAATGAGAGATGGAGAAAGAAGGGAGAGCAGGAAGTAGTGTGGCTTTGCCAAGATCGTTGGTAACAACATATCCCAAACAACTCATGAGCTTCTCCTTACTGATGGTGTGGGAACTGGTGTGCCCAGGGCAGGGCTGCCCAGATGAACTCATTAATGCCATTGCCTTTATCCATCCCTTTTCTGGTGCTTATTGGATGTTGTGAGGCCCTTTGGACTTTCTTGCCTTTTGACTTAACTGCCTTTGAGGCACAAGTGCAACCCTGAGGGACTGTCCCAGCACAGCTCCTGGCCAAGCAGGATGTCCCTGGTGTCTCCAGGGCCTTTTGCTGAGCCGATGCCTTTGGAGGAGTTAAACATTAACTCCTGCCCAGCTCCATCCGTCCAAGGTCCAGGAGGAACCGTGCTGGGTGAGCCTGGCAACTGCATTTCCTGCTCCTGCTCTGTCCTGGTGATTCGCTCGCTCCCCACCTCCTTGACCTGGATGGAGCAGTGAGAAGGTGGCACAGGGACACCTCAGCTCTCCTGAATGTACCACTGGAGATCAGCTCTTGATGGCTGGATATCCTGGTGGGTTTCCTGGCTGGAATACAGTGCAGCAAGAAGGGAAAGTCCTGGGTACCAAAAGACCCACCTGAGCTACAGAAAAACTCCCCCCCGCCTCGTGTAGCAGAGCCAAGCTGGTGCTCCACAGCAGGTCCGTGCTCCTGGCAGGCAGCTGGGAATCCACGTGAGCCTGTTGTTGTCCTGCTGTCCCCTGCACAGATTTTTTTATTTGATCATGTTAAATAAAAAGGTAAAACCTTTCCCCTGTGGCCATTTGAAGAGTGTGGCCCTGCAGCAGGGCAGGAGGCAGATGGGAAGAGCTGGTTTATTTGAAATTACAGCACAGTTTCTACACTCCAGCCCTTCCAAGGCTTTGGGTGTAGCCAGAGTCTGCCACAGGAGATGGATTGCTCAGGGCTGGCTGCCCCTGGAGCTGGAGCTCCGTGGGTTTGCCTGGCATCTTGGGATCAGACCCCGTGACGGCTCTGAGCTGCCCAAGGCACCTCTCCCACACTGAGACTGAGTTTTGCCTGGAAAAGCCAATCAGTTACTTCAGCACTGATGGAAGTTTGTGAAAATACAATGGCACAATCTCTGCTGAGCTCAGGCCCAGAAGCAGAGCCAAGAGTCTCCCTGGCTTTGGATAAAATTTTGCTGTGGTTACCGGCGTCACGGCATCATGTGATGGCAGCTGATCTCTCCAACCTCCAACGTTCTCACTCCAGGCCTCTTCTGCTGCACAAAAACACCCTGAGTGTTCAAAACATCGTCTCCCTGCTCGAGTAATCATTTATTGATAGCAGAATTATCAGCCAAGTGTTGTTGAGGAAACTGCCACTGCTGGTGTTTGTGACCCTGCCAGGCCTTTTCCCAGACCTCTTCCCAGCCTGCCAGCCCAGCCACAAACCTTCAGCACCCTCCGTTAAAGGGATTTCCAAACAGACACAGTTTCTCCCTCCAGCCCAAGGACACGTTTTGGCCTGCTCAGCACAACATGCCACATCTGTTGTTTCCTCCAGTTTGGGTTCTCAGCCCAGGGAATTAAGGGGCAATCAGGTCTAAGCTGGACCCTGAGCCCCTTTGAACCATGCTGATGGAGGAATGTGTGCCTTGAAATGACTTTAAAGGAACTCTAGGAAGGGAGAAGAGCAGGAACACGTCAGTTGGGAGCTGCTGCCCTCTCCAAGATCTCTCCCTTGTGAGGAGCACAGCCCTGGATTTTCTGGGACCTTCATCCTGCGGGATAATGCAGGGTAAGGACAGGCAGAGTCAGCTCTGCCACAGGGTTGGTCCTCTGGAGAGATGAAAGGGAAGTGGTTTGGTGGCCAAATGAAAGTCGTGGCTTTAAGGAAGAATTAAAGCCAGATGTTTCCAGCAGCTGCCGAGCCCAGGCTTTTGTGTTGGAGCCACCAAGGAGGCCCTGGCAGCATCTGCACAGCTCCGTGGTGGGAACACCCTGTAATCCTGACGGCTCCACCACGGTGCTCGAGGCTCCCTGGCTGTCTGGGAGGAGGCAGCAAGAGCTGAGGCAGAGATAGTGCAGCCAGCTCAATATTTATTCCATGTCTAAAAATATTTATGCCTTGCTGATAGTGGGGATGGCAGCAGGGGTGTGGTAACCAAATTTAGCACCTTTGGACAAAACACCGGGGCCAAGAGGGGGTTGAGCCATGTTGGCATCAGCTCTGCAGACACAGGGCAAGATGTGGGGAACAGGGACAGAACATCACACCTGAGCCAGGGACTGGCCTTGGACCCCTCGGACAGGGTGATGCCCAGGTAACCAACAGATAAATCTGCTGTGCAGGGACCTCATCAGAGTCAGGGACAATTTTAAAGAGTTCCTGCCTTTCTTGTGGTGTTTGTATTCGGCTGGGACTGAAGCAAGAACCAATTCGAGAGTGGATGTAACAGGGGTGAAAATACCAGGAAAAGGGAAACCAACTCCTTGTTTTGGCACAATTGTGGAGGGAGCAGCACTGCGAGGGAGCGCCCAGACCTCGGGGCTGCCAGTGGGAGGTCCCAGCTCACACCCAGGAGTCGTAAATCTCTGCCAGCACTGCTCCTACTGCTCCTTCACACTGCCTCGTGGTTGTAACATTCACTCCTGGCTTCCTAAGGCCAAATTCCTGGTGCCCTCGGCGCTACCCTGAGGTGGAGTTTCCTCTTGCGAAATCAGCGGGTGCCAAAAATGTCCTGTTGGCTCTGAGGGCTGGGAAAGGCTCTGCTCTCTGTTCAGGTCTCTGTGTCACAGTTCTCACCTTCCTCCTGCCTCACCTCGAGTGTTGAGATGCTCCTGCTCCAGAGGAGCAGGGGAGATGCCCTTGAATCCAGCAGGATCCCTTCTGCTGGGGAATGAGGAATAAATCCACAAGGTGTGCCTGAAGCAAGGAAAAGTCCATACAGCAGAGGGAGGTGGGTAACAGGGAATCCCAGTTTTTACTGGCATCGGCTCACATCAGATAATCTGACTATAACAAGAAAGAAATCCCTCCATAGTGTGATTCCATGGAGCTGGGTGAGGGACTGCTGTAGGAAAGGAGCTCCTTGCCTTGCCCTTCGCTTGTTCTCAGACTGGGATGTCTCATTTCAGCGTGTCCACCAGTTCACTCTGCTCTGGAACACCCTGGGCAGGAGGAACAATTGTTTCTGCCGTGATTCCAAATCCAGCTATTTGGGAGCAGAGGAAGGATCCAGGCAGCTCCTGGGGTGCCCTGGATGGGGCTCAAGGGGAACTGCCTGTGCCTCACCCCCCTCCCGTGCGGTCACCGCTGGTGACTAACAGGAAAGAACCTTCCCAGGTGTAAACAGAGAACTGGTTGTTTCACCTCCCAACAGGTGGCGACGGGACCTGGTTGTGTCTCAGCTCGAGTGGTGTCACTCCTGCATTTATCCCTTGGATGACACTGAATTGTTGTCACCCAGCAGGAATTCTTTTCTCACTCCATGGACCAGGCCTGGTTTTCCACCCCAGCCAGTGAGGCTGGGAGTGTTCCCGAGCTGGAAGTGTCCTGGTGACACTTTACCAGCCAGGCGTTTCCATGGAATGGGCAGAACCAACTGCTGGAAAATGCTCTAATCTGAGCATTAGTGGTAATTTACATCCCAACAAAGCCTGGGTTCAGGAGTCCTCAGCTCCTGCAGGATCTCAGGTGCTCGGCAGGTCTGGAAGTGGGGCTTAGAACCGTTCCATGCTGCGATCCCTCCATTGCTTTGGGAGCTCCATTTGGGTACATTCAAAATTAAAGAGCAGCTTTGGAGCTCAGGAGGTTTGTGAGCCAGGGTGGTGCTTACCCTTCCTGGGCGTGTGAGCATTAAGGAGTTAATGGCTGCAAAGTGCTTTGGAGATGACAAGTGCTCAGTCTTGAGTGGGAAGGGGATGAGAAGGAAGAAGTTCTCAATCCCACAATGGACCAATGAGGTCTCACTACATCACAGAATTATGGAATATCTGAGCTGGAAGGGACCCACGAGGATCATCAATCTGCCTCTTGGCCCTGCAAGGGCACTCCAACAATCCCACCCTGTGCCTGAGAGCATTGTCCAGATGCTCCTGAGCTCTGGCAGCCTTGAGGCCGTGCCCATTCCCTGGGGAGCCTTTCCAGTGCCCAGCACCCTCTGGGGGAAGAGCCTTTCCCTGATATCCAACCTAACCCCCCCCTGGCACAGCTCCAGCTGCTCCCTTGGCTCCTGTCCCTGTCCCAGGGAGCAGAGATCGGTGCCTGATGTGACCAACACTGATGTGACAGGGGTTTGCTCCCGTGCTGCCCCTGTGGGCTGAGGTCAGGCAGCCCTTGGCAGAGAGAAGATTCCAGAATGGGTTCTGCAGCGTGTGAATGGTCCCCTCCCATTTATCCTGCTCCAACTTATTTATTCGACTTCTACTCCTTCTGTTTCTTTTTCTTTCACTCCCCCATGTCTCAGAGCTGCTGCCCAGGGAACACCCAGGGGCCTGCCAGCTGGGCCGTGTTTGCAGGGCAGCTTGTGCTCCGTGTCTAATCTCCTCAATGGACCCCGATTATTCCCTGGCTCCGACTTATCCACACGGATCTGCCCAGGCCTAATTGCAGGTGATGGCGTTGGTGGGGTCCCTCACAGGGCAGTGATCCATGGCAGGGGACCTGAGGGCTGCAATCTCCATCCTCCACCCACACCGGAGCGGTTTCATTCTGTTACCAAAACCAACAAGTTTCCCTCAATGTGCTGTAATAAATTTTGTGGATCTTTCTCTAAAACAAAGTGGTTTCAAGGTGTGTTTTCCTGGCAGGAATCCCCTCAGAGCATCACTCCTGCTGCTCCCTCCGTGGGTCTGGGGGGGACACCCAAGTTGGGGCCTAGGACAGGATTTCGTGTTGGAGACTTTCAGTGGGGCAGCCTGGGCTTTGCTCAGCCCTTCAGCCTGAGCTCAGGTGTGTTATCCCCGCAGTGCGAGCGTTACCTGGGCAAGGGATGGAACAGACAATTTGGGCTCCAGCGGACTCAGCCGAGCCCTTCCCGGGAAGCTGAGCCGAACCAAGGCCTGACCTCTCCAGGACGCTGCCATGGGTTCGTGCCCTGCCTATATCGGTGCTGTCTGGAGGAAATCCTGATCCTGTGACATTCCCACCGGAGCCACGGCCCCTTCCCAGCACTTCCCCACCCGTTCCTGGCCGGGGCGAGCCCTGGCAGCCGCTCCGGCCCCTTCCCCATCCGCGGCCGGGATCGCAGGGAGGGTGGACATGGGTCTACCAGCAGGATGGGGGACAGGGCTGCGGGGGCAGCGGGAGGGGACAATCCCTCGGTGTCACCGGGCACGGGGAAGCGGCACGTGGAGGATCGCAGTGCCGGCGCTGGCCTGTTCCGCACCGTCCCTGCGGCATCCGCGGGGCTGGCCCGAAAACTGGGAAAATCGGGGAAAAGAGGGGCCGGGGCGGGCGGTGGGGTCGGAGCGGGGTCTGACCGTGGCGGTGTGCGCGGCGCCGGACGGGGCGACAGCATACATTTGTTGGAAGCATAAAGTATTTTGAGTTCTGTAATTAGAAAAAACAACCGACCAACCAACCAAGAAAAACCCCCAAAACACCAAACCCCAGAATTTTCCACAACGCGGCTCCCGGCCCTTCCACTCCCTTCGCGGGGGACGCCGCTTCCCCCGCGCGGGCGCTGCACCCACTGCGCCCTCTGGCGGAGCCTGGCGGGGCGGGCCCACCCCCCTCCGGCGGGAATGGTCCGTCCCGGCCGTGCCCCGGACGCGCTCGGTGCGCCCGGAAGAGGCGGCGGCGGCGGGCGGGGACCGGGCGGGACGGGCCGGGCCGGGCGGCGCGGCC
>VWPU01017018.1:0-43206 GCA_013398955.1 Callaeas wilsoni | reverse complement strand
CCGAGACACCGACAAATGTATTTTCAGAGATTCGGAGATGTGTCTGCTTCTTACAAATCATGGACAGAAGTCCTGCACTTATACAACAGAATGAAAGCAGAGTGTGTATATTTTCTCGATAGGAAAGCCAGCTTTTACACACTGCAGTTAATTGCAAGATAGAGGCAATGAGTTAGCTGAGGAGTTGCAAATGCAAAAGACATTTTACATTCCATAAGTGAATATGAAGATCTATTGGAAACAATAAAATTCATGTTTAGCTACCCAGATTTTCACTCCAAGTTCTGTTTCCCTAGATGCATATCTATATTTTTTATTTTTTTTTAAAGGAAGCCATTCAGCAAATGCTGCATTTCAGTGATGGCACATGCTCACTGGTAAGTGCATGATTAAGCAGCCTACAGTATGAGTATGAGCTTAAACTGAGTTTAAGCCTCCTAAAATGGCCTACTTTTTAATTTGCTTTGAGACCACCTGGGTAAGCTTTGGCATTTGACTTTAAAACACCCCAACTTTTTGTAAGACTGTAAAACAGCACTAGAGTTGAGAGAATGTCTTAATTGCTTCTTGCGCTTTGATCCGCATTTGCCAATAGCACTAGCTCTCCAGAACAAGCCATTTTTTTTATTATATCACTGCCACATTCCTTGTGAAGTTGAACCAGCCTCTATAAAAAGACCCCATCTTGCTTTGCCCTCGCACCAAGCTGTCCAGGAACAAAAAACTTCTGTGATGTAGGATAGCCATCTGATCATGCATTAAATAGCCCAGGCTGAGTGACCAGTCAGGGTAGTGCCATGCTCAAGCAGCTATACATATTTCAGACTGGAGTTATCTCACCTCTGGCCAGCCTGAGACAATCACCTAAGCCAGCCTGGATCTGTTTATAAAAGATAAATTTGATCTAGATAAATTTGTGTTCTTTACATTATCATAAAGGAGGTTAGTAGAGTCACCTATAATTAAGGCTGGACAACAGTCATCTTTCTGGTATCCTGCTTTCCAGTTACCTCTGCCCACCTTCTGTGAATGAAACTGGGAGATGTTAGCCCATATAAAACAAATCTTAACAAATTTATTTCACAATGATCAAGGAGGTTTTTTTGGTTTGAATTGCGGGACTGTGGATCACTTCCTTTAAAGAAAGTTCCATTTAACAATCTGACCAAACCTAGCTGTGTGGGGCCTGAGGGAATCCAGTTTCACACACAATCAATGCAAACTTGCTATAATTTGACAGAAAAAAAAAGGTCAGAAACCCCTGTATTCTCAGTAAGCATTTTCAAACATCTGACCTGTCTTGTTTTGACCAAATTGCACATTTATTAATCCTTGTGTTTAAATTATTTATTACAAGGTTAGAGTGGCAAACCTTGAGCTGCCTTTAAAAGTTTCTTAACTCTGCCTTAAAAAAAAAAAGACAACATCTTCCACTTGTACTCATAAAGGTCCTTAATTTTTAAGAATTAAGACAAAAATCCCATTTAAATTTCAAGGCAGACTGACACTGTGCCATAGGTGGGTCAATTTGCACTAACACCTTAAGAATGAGATTGAGAAGGAAGAAATAAAAAATTTGATTAAAAATTGGGGTGGGAGATGATGAAATAGAGGGCATTTTAGATCAGGTAAGGAATAGATAACTGTTCGGGAAGAACTGGAGTTACCTACATAATTAAGAGAGACTGACACCAGAAAAGCAATAACTGAATTGGAAGACAGAGAAAATGCACACTGTCAATGAAGAGCAAAGGAGAGCGAGAGTATAGCTTACCTATGAAGCTAGAGAGATTTACTCAGAAACAGCTTCGGGGTTAGGATGGGGTTGGGACAGAGATTTACACTGTCAGTTTGGAGATTATGGTTGATGGTGAGAGATAAGAAGACGTGAAGAGCAAGGACAAGTTAAAACAGCTTTTCTAGGAGAGGTAGAAAGGAAAGGTGCAGCAAAATGTTTGTCTCACAGAAGTATTTTGTGATTAAGAGTTAGGAGTCCTCAACAGCAACAATGGTTTTCCCGACCATAATCCCCATCATTCTCTGTCTAGCAGCAACTTTTGCAGTCCAACATAAGTATGCAGTTTTTGTTAATATTGATGTATCAGAGAATGATTACCTGTACTACTAGCCACTACTCTGTCACTTGAGGTGAGAGAAGACTTGTAGCAGTGGATGAAAAATCATCAGTCCATGCTCAGGATCCATCTGTGTATCAATATGTCATGAGATTACATGCACTGTGTTTTTCCTGTAGTTAGTATTCCTTAAAGCCAAGAATCTGCATAAAGCTCGAACACTACATTCTAACAACACTGAGTAGATAAGTTATTTGAGAAAATGAGTGTTTAGGTGAAATGGTCACATATCTCTACAAGACCAAATTCACTGCAGGACATGGACTGTCCCTAGAAGATGAATCAAAGTCCTTTATAACAAACATTGTTGTCTGTGGAACTTCATTTGAGTCCTCAGAGTAAAAGGTCAAGTAGGCAAGCAAAATAAATTCTGGGGAGGAAAAAAGATCCCTACAGAAAAAAAAACCTACAGAAAAAAAGAGACGCCTGTTCCACTTAAGCATTTAGATCATCCAGGCAGCAGAATGTCTGATTTTGCAAGAAAATTCTTCTGTTTAATCATTAAAATTACTTTTCCCAGGGCCAACATTAAGAAAATAGCAGTGTAGAGAGAAATAATTAATTAACTATTTCTAGGTTTTCATATAGTCATGCAATGTTTGAGACTGGAAGGAACCTCTGGAGGTCTTTGGGTTCAACCCTGCTCCTGCTCAACCAGTGCCACCTAGAGCATGTTGCCCAGGGCCATGTCCAGACATATTTTGCATATCTCCAAGGATGGAGAATTCACAACCTCTTACTGGCACCTGTACCAGACCTCAGTCACCCTCACAGCAAAGCAATGTTTCCTGATGTTCCATGGTCATTGCCGTGTCCTAGAGTGCTGCCACCAATGCCTGGTACTACCCTTGGTGATGCTGAGAACATACCATGAAGGGAAGGATATTGATGATGGCCATGTCACAGAGGCGTTGGTGAGAGAGATAGCCTAAGTTGTGTGTAAAAAGGGCTGCACCAGCCAAGGCTGACAGGTTGGTATTGACGTGAAAAAAGACAAGGAGAAGTGACCAGTGAGGCAGTCTGCTTCTCTTTTCTTCGTTGTTCTGTGCATTACAGCCAGATGACCAGCTCAAAGTATCCTCCTGTCTTCTACCTCCCCCAAAACTCATCGTGATAGAGGACAATGCTCTTAAGGACAGATCAAACAGCCCTGTCACTGTCTTGCAGGGGAGTAGAAGTTCCCCACAGCCGTGGGCAAAGAGAGAGCCCCAACCTTTTTTGTGGGTGGCCAAGAGAGGGTTGAGCCCCACATGAGTTGTGGGCACAAACTTTAGTCATAATGTGAGCATAGCACAGCTAGTAGAACACCTGAGGTGTCCTGTGCCACAGGGAGGTCAGTGGCTGGCCCAACTTTCGGATAGGCATCCTTGGCCTGAAGGTGAGAAAATCTGCGCAGGGAGGCAGGGTTTGCTTGTGGTGACAGAGTGTCAGCTCTGGTTGCTGATTCTCCTCCTGTATGTGACAGCATCAGCTACGTGATCAGCTCATGACATTCTCATGAGCTCCCCTTCTGCCAGGCAGATGGAGAGTGTTGTAGCTTTGTACTAGGATATTTTCCTAAATCAAAGACAGGACAATAACCCCAGCATGTGCCATGCCCTATAGGCAGCAGGATTGTCCCCACAGTGTGGTCAAAGGGAAGTCTGCACCACCTTCCTTCCTGACCTGTCATCATCTCATAGTCTCACAGGAAACTGGAAGATCCCTCATAGATATGTATAAAGTCACACTATCCAGCACCTCTGTACCTTGTCAAAGTCTCCCTGACGACTGAAAGATTCCTGTAGGTGTGGGAAAATAGAAATTTATTGATATACACTGCTCAACCCTGAGGACATATTTTCACTTCCTATCTTTTGTTCTTATAAACTTTCAAAGTATTACTTTAAAGGCTGCTTCTGCATGTATGTCAAAAATTAATTTCTCTGTGAAGAACTCACTACACCTAACTAATGACTAAAATCTATTTTGGGGTTTATTTTACTGTGAGGTATGGGCTGAGTTTTTTTGAAATAATGGAAATTCTGAGAAAAATGGCTCAATTAAAATACTTTTCTGAAAGAAATACATTTTTCATTTTGAAGATTAAAAGGACCCCACAAGTATGATAAACAGTCTTGATAGTTGCACAGAAAGTACTGCATTCTGAAAATGTCATTGCCAATTCAATTCAATGTCAACTTTAGTTTCATTTTACCTTTCTTTTTATTTTCATATCTTGAAAGCAAACATAAAACAGTACATGAATCTTACTAGAAATACCATTGGGCTTTTTATCTTTGTCAGTTTTATATTCCACACTGTCTTCCTGCCCAATACAAGTCTCAAATACCCAATCAGCACAACTGCTGAGAACTACACTAGTGCCTGCAATAGCACTCAACAGGAGCAGTGCTAGAATACATAAAGTACTAGGTAAATTGTTAATTTTGTAGAGTATATCAGAAACTGTGTACAGCACTGAAAACCATAAATATATCAAACATTTTTTACACTGATTCACTTCTCCTGTTGTAAATCATATAATAAAAGCCCCTTGAGAAATAATGAAAATAAACAACGTTTTTGAAATGCTTAGATATCAGAGTAATGATCCATACAGACAGATTTAATAATGTTTTACAAACATGTTTTTCAATGCATAATGAAATAGAAAAAAGGGGAAAAAAAACCAAAAAAAACCAAGAGGAGAGATGTAGGAACTATGAAATATCTATTCATTAACAGCACTCTATCTAGTTTGCAGTCTATAAGAGGCATAAATCCTCTTTTCTGGGGATGAGGAAGAGGGGACAGAACTACATGGTATGTCTTAACATATAAGCACTGTAAGCAGTGGGAGATGCAAGACACTACCTATGACTGCACAAATAACCTTAGTTTCTGTGTCCTCTGACTTCTTGGAACTTGACTCCTACTATACTGCTTTTACACAATGCTTATTGTACAATGTTTGCATATAGAGAACGACGCTATCTCTGTCTTCATTCACTATCTTTGCACCTATATAACTGGTTCCATACTGGGAATGCTGAACCTTCAGTTTTCAGGCAAAGCCAAAAATGCAACTTACACCAATGCTCTGAGATTGTCCTTTGCCAGCAGTCACTTCACTTCTCTCTGAGCCCTTCTTACAGCTGTTCACCAGCCTTTTCCATAACTCATTGCTCCTTTTCTACACCTTGTGCTTGTCAGACATCTAAGATGATTATAGTCTTGCTGCTCATAAAACACTGAAAAATAGCACACCAGCAAAGGAATGCTTATCCTTTTACAAACCAAGTTTCTAAAATTTGACTGTATTAGTTTCTTTACACTTTTTCTAGCAAGAAATGAAGGGTAACAGATCTCTTCTTCTCCCTAGCACAGTATGTGGCTGCAGAGGATGGAAAACACACCATCTCCAATCTCAATTTTAAAAGTGCAGTTTAAGAGAGGTTTCCAATTATAAGAGGCATAATTTCTGTAATGACCTATCAAATTAAGTTGGGGTCACCATAATAAACAAAATTATTTGTTTATGTCTGCAAGAAAAAAAAAAATTAAAGAACCATAGTTTAAACACACAATTATTTTTTCTTATATATAAGTGAGAATAAGAATATTGAGAACTACAGAAGAAAAAAACACAAACAAAATTGTGAGAGATTTTTAGTCAGAAAAATTAAGATTATCAGCTGAATGTCTAGTTTGCATTAATTGTATATCACCATAATAAAATCCTCATTCTGTTCCTGATAAATGCTGTAGGGCCTACTGTAAAAGAAAATCTCTCCTGCATTTAGTTTTCTAGTTAAGCCAATTCTGCTCTGCTGGAATGACTACACAACACAATAGTAATGTACATAGAACTTAAAATTCACATGTGGCCTCCAGATGAAGGATTGACGTGTCCTTAAAGAAAGAGATTATCTCAATTTGAGGGGCTTATGATCAGCCCATGACATTTTAAAGAATACAGTATGGTCTTCTTAACAGAAATGACCAGAGCGTCTCCTCGGGATGCTGGCAATCTGCTGGTAGCTGCAACCCATTACTGAATTCACAATTGCAATGCTAATAAATCTCTTCTTACCAGAGGGCTAGCTAAAATCCTGTTCTGTAAGAAGTGGTATCCACAGAAAAATACTTACGACAGGAATTACATAAAAAGTGAAGCTTGGAGACGATAATGTTGGTAGTGAGAAAACGGGAGCATATAAAGCCATTTGACAGGTAAAATTCACTGGACCCACTTCACACCTTCAATCATGGATGTAGTGGAATTTAAAAAAGAAGGAGCAAGGAGATGAACTACAGAGTTATTATTATACATAAAGCAATTGTTACAGTTTAGAGACAGCAAAATATGTTCTTTCCAAAATCATGAAACTTCTGAAAAACAGATATCACTTAATGATGCAACAGAGGTGTGTTTTTGCAGAAGTTTATAATTAGCTAAAATTTGTGAGTCTTATCTGTAATCATGAAAGTCATTGTGAGACATAGGTTTCAATCCAAGATGGAACGAATTCTGAGATATGCAAATTTAGATTGAAAAAAAGCTCCAAAACAGCAGCTTCAGACTGTGAAGTGCTGCAGCGATAATGGAAAAGGACAAAATAAGCAATAGCAAAAGGAAGGATGGAACAATTGTAGTGAGAAGAATGAAGATGAAGTAGTAGAAAATTGAAATTATAAAAATAAAATCCCCAACAATAAAAACACACAGCAAAATAAAGAGGTTCCCAAAAGTCTAAGTCAGAGAAACTGGCAATGATTATACTCCTGTTCAGGCAATGAGCAAATGAAATGGTAAATCAGGCACTGAGTCACATACACAAAGATTTTCTTATGCTTCAGATAAATTATTGATCAGGTAAAGTAAAAGCTGCTACATATTGAAGGGAGATGGAAAACAAGCTAGGTTCCTGGCATTGCCAGCATTGTTGGAAATGAAAGAATAGAAGGAGCTGATAAACAGATGCATCATGATCATAAAAAGGCCACAAGAAGTTCCTGAAGTGGGAAATGTTCTTCTCAAGGTCTCTTTCAAATTATTCTACTGTAATAATTATGCTTTCCCCCTCCCCTTTTTTTTAAATAGCTTTTATTTTTGAGAGAAGGTAAATAAAACTGGAAGGCTGAATGGAATCTTTTTTCACATATTAAATATCTGCATATTTTTCCTAAGATCACTGTCAATGCAAAGATGGAGCTGCGTTCTTTCTTTTTTTCTGCCAAATCTTTTGGAAAGAATGATTAAAAGCAAAATTCAGTATTCATGAAATCCAAATGCTAAGAAATGTGGACAACAAATAGGTCTTCTTAGGTATAATGAATCACTGTGAATCAGTGACACAAAACACTTTTTAGAATGAACAACATAATGGGCTAGGAACAAAAGAATTCGAGTAGCTGCTAATTTTGCTTCCAAAAGTCATTGTTTCAGCCTCTCAAGAAAATGTTAATTGCTATGAGAGCAATTCAAAAATACATTCAGACTCCTATTCTGCACTTAAAAAAAATTATTCATTACAGCAGATGTAAGAACAAGTTTTCAGATAGTTCCAAGTAAATGGTTACTTGCTGTACTGTATAAGCATAATGTAGCTTAACTTAGGATAACTAAGCGAAATTCAGTAAAATTGGAGAAAAAATTTAAGAAGAAGCAAATTATGCAGAACTGGCCAGTTTGAGGAAACCTCATCCTAAAAGGAAAACGCCAAGCTCCCAAGTCACACAAGTAGAAACACAAGAGTAAATAATTACCAATAACTGTGTTTTTTGTCTAACTGCTCAGTACAAAAATGTTCCAAAGACAAAGAATAATTTTGGATATTGGGAATCTTGTCTATTTATTTTTATACTCAGTAGAAAACAGAAGGTATAGAAATGAGGAAAAAATGGCATTATATATTAAGTCTTTTCAAGATCCAAAATTTTTAGAGCAAATGTTATTGTAAGCATGATACAAGAGGTCCCCCAAGAACCTGTTTCTGAAATTGTGTTTTTCTGAAACTGTTCAGAAGGATTTTAGTGCCCAGGGCTATTTGATTACTGCAGTACATGGAAAGGTGAAGGATGACAGAGAAGAGGGGAGTGTAAGAAATCAAGGCAAAGAAAATTTGGAATTAGATGAAGATAAACGAAAATTTTTTGTGTGTGTGTGTGTGTGTGCGTGTGTATATATAAATATAAAAGAATACCTAATATTTTAAATTTGATGGGAATGAAAAAACTGCCCAGCTATTCTACTGCAGTCCCTACTGAACTCTATGGCAGGATAGAATCAGAAAACACAGACACACATTTCTTACCTAACTGAGATCACAAGGTAGTCTGACATCTCCAGGATGAATAGAGCACCTTTGCTTAATTCTTTTTTTTCCACTTTTCCTTAACTTTGCAGGGTTGCAGTTCACATACAGAATCTGACTGGTTTATGCAAATTAAAAATAATCTGTCCTTTTTTGATTTTTAGTTGTGAGTCGTGTTCTCCACTGGGATATCCAGAATTTCCTAATAACCTGCTAGCAACTACTCATTATTTCGATTTTTTTTTCCAAATAAACTTCTGGAAAGCAAGAATGTAGAGAATATTTGCAATTTTGATACTACTGAAACACATAAAATTTCTTTCAGGAGATTTGCAGTTAGAAACATACAAAGTGCCCATTTTTTAGGCAGCGTGTTTTAGCGTGCAAGAGAAATAATTACTGTTTTTCCATATTAGGAATAATTTTCTTGTAGACTGTACCTGACTGCTAAGCAGGTACCAAGCAAGGTATTTTATTCTTGGTGTCCTGCCCAAGTAAATTTGGTATTTATTGAACTGAAAGTTTCAGTATGAGCTCCGACTCATTAATCTCTTTTCTACTGGGCTGATTATAGTCATAAAGCCTGTAATACTCAGGGACCTCTTGCCTTGGTTGCTAATTTCAACCAACGGAGTGAATGGACTCAAAACTGTAAGGAAAAAGACACCCAGAGAAAGGTGAGAGACAGACAGAAAGGGAAAGCACAGTTGCGTAAGCCTTAGCTCCCTCTCCTTAGGGACACACATTAAAAAGCATCTCTTGACTGTGGGAGTTTTAACAGGAAGGATTTCTTTACGGCTAATAACTAGTTGGGTTTGTTATCTTTTTACTGTGATGAGGTTTGCTGATTGCCATAGGAACATTCCAGTGAGAAAATTTTGCTCACATGAATAAAAACGTGTTGGAGCAGAGTCTAAGACAGCATGCTAATTCCTTTGGGCACACCAATATTATCAACATCAACACCACTGTCCTGAGGCAGAGCTTACTTGCTACTTAACATTTCTGAATCTGTTGTGCAACAGACTATCACAAAGTGACTCTGCCCAGATGTTCAACTTTACTCAGTTGGAGCAAGCAGCATGCACCCTGCACGAGTAATTTATGCACACACAGATCTGACCTACTTGAACATGATATATTAAACATTGACGATTGTCAATGGCATCATTGGCCAAAGCCACTAAGAGCATGGCTATTAAGACCACCTGGCCAACTTTTTTTTTTTCCCATTTTCACATGAAAATATTTCTGAAGGCCTAACTCAAATGGGGCTGTGATCAGCTTTCCTTTTTTTTTTTTTTGTCTTTTTTTTTTTTTTTGTCAAGTGTATGGCAAAGAGCACTGGACCAGAATGCTGTGGAATACCTCTCCCAATTTTGTTCAAAATACAGTCTAAGCACTTAGCAGAGTTTGTTGTATGATACTAATTCATGTAAGAAAGATAATTTTATATACATTACTTCAGAGATGCACACTCCAAAAAATTGCTAAAATACTATATAGAAAAACCTAACAACAATATCAAGCCCATAAGCAAGGTGTTTTATATCCTATATAAGTAGCATAATATTTTTATATTTCAGTGGACTATTTGATTTTGAGTCATTGTAAAGAGTCATTCCGTTTAGATTATGAAGTCTGAATTGGAGGTAAGATTTTCAAATCTACATTTTTCTTGCTTTTAGTTGTACCATATTCAGATGCCTCAATGCTGACTAAGATATCAAAATATTAATAAAGATAAATATGTGAAGCGTTTCATTACTTTGAGGGTTCCTGACATTCTTTGCCAGTGCTGAAAATCCTGCCACAGTTCCAAGCCAGATGTTGACACGAATTCTTGAGATATTTTGAAGAGACTTTATATAATCCATCTGCAGCAGAATGAGTGGATCGTTTTATCTGTTAGAGCAGGGCATGTAATTGATAAAATTTTGTCAACTACTGAGGCGGTTCAGTTTCAGGGGAAGAATAGAACAGTAGGTGCTTCAAATTATAACAGTCAGTGGGATGTTAAACCAAGTCAATTAAAGTAAAGAATTGAACCATTACATCATTTTTCCCCCCACAGATAATAGCAAATATGCAGATATCTCTCACAGACATTTGTACAGACATGAGTAAGAATGCAATTAGACATGTCTTTGAACTTGAAGCAGTCCTGAGCTTTCAAAAATTATTTGCAACTGAACTAAGTCATTGAATAGGCTATTTGCTGTAATTTTGTAATCCAGAAAAAAAATGTACAAAGCAAGAATGAAAATTAGTGGAAGTTCAGAGGAGTTTTCCCGTTGGATTACTTCTTTTAAAGTGAAATAATTGTTTGTTCCTTTCTTTTTCAAAAATACTGTCAATTTCAAAATAATCAAGGAGGAAAAGATCAAATAAGAGTAAAAATGACAAAAGAATGTGTATTTTTATAAATTACAAAAGAAAAAAGTTGTTATTTTCTTTGATGATAAAAGGATAGAAATGCAGCAATTCAGGCCTTAAATTCTCCCTGTCCTGTTGCTCATATTGATATTTTTTATGGTCTCAAAATTTCAACGACCCTTTTCTGGACAGAGGCCTCTCTTTAAGTATAATCTACAGCAGAAAATAAGTACATATATTAAAAAAGAAAAACCCTAACTCCCCTCTCCAAGATTGTTTTCATTCCCCCCAAAGGAACTTTTTTTAAAAAGGCAGTTCTTGAAAATTTCTTCTAGAGATAACACATTCTAAGTATGTTCCTGTATGTCTAGAACATGTGAATCAACAACAGAAGAGATAATGGACAAGACTTTTCAAATATTTTACATCAGCTTCGAACTTGCATTAGAAATCTGGAATTAGGTATGGGATCTGGGTGCAAATAACTCAGGAACACAAATGAATTTACTTCTTCAATTTAGTCAAAATTAAATAAATATTAGAGCCAGCAGAAAAATCAAAGAAAATGTAAAGTAAATGAATATACAAGATATGAAGTGTCTTACCATGCTAAAGAGGGAAAAATTGGATGACTACAGTTTCAAAAATATCAATATTTCTGATTTTTTTACTCCTCAAAACTTGTTCCTCTTAAAAATACAATATTCTTGTGTTACTTCAACACAGGAATCTGAGATGAGAAAAGATGGAATTAGCTACTTTAAGCTGTATTTGGTTTCTATGCTTATTTTCAATGTTTCAGAATGTTAATCTAAATAAGACTCAAGAGAAATAAAGAAGCAGACGTTCACTTTAAAGATAAACCTCCAGCAGACAATAGGAATTAAAAACCACTTTCACAAAAGTATCTAAATAATTGCTATCAACAGTTGAATGCAGAAATCCTAATAGAAGAAAGAAGGTCCAGCCAGCAAACTTTCCTACCTCTAGACGTTACCAATAGAAGATATGGAGACAAGACTGTAAAGTACACATGAGCAGCACTCCCCTTCTACGTCCAGTGACATGTCTCTATCAGCACATAAACCATGTAAGGACTTTGTGCTAAACAGGTCTTGGTGAATTTCTCCTTCCATTTGCCCAGTCCATTCTGAAACCACCAGAGACTTTACTGTTCATTACAACTTGAGAAAGAGTCCCACCATTGCGATCATGATTCTTTTCTTCACAAACTCCAGAGAAAACCAGACAATATTCAAAAACACCAATAAATGACTGATCAAAACATGGACAACTCAAACCAGAACTCTCTAGGCTGATGAATTCATTGCCTCAACTTACATTTAGCACATTAGAAAAATTATAAAAAAGAATAAGCACACAAGAACATTTAATAGAACATTTAATAGAACACTTCCTGACTGGTCTGCATTAATTAAATTTCAGTGACTTCATTATCTTTGTGAAAAAACTACATTAAGCCAGGAATACTTCACAGCAAAACACAGTATTGCTCTTTCCTCTACGGAAAACTCAGCCAGCAATGTTTTACATTTACTTTTCAGACTTATACTTTCTACTTAGCAAATTATAAACATTACATACATTCTGATTATTGACTATTATCTTTCTCTTTGCAAAGATAAACTTTTACTAAATGGCCATGACTGAAGTTGAAGGCAAAATAGGAAAAGAAAGTAAGCTTGTTCCTGCAAGCCGAATATTTTGTTTCACACCTTTGGAAATGTTGACTTCTCATAAATAACACATTACTTCTAAATTCTGCTTTATGAGAAAATAAAATACATGCAGAAAAAAAAATCAGCAAAAACTTGTATCTTAAAAAAAAGGTGATTTTATAGCTAAGCATGTCAGATGCAGTAAAAAAGGCAATTTTTAAAGATTTGAAGTATATTTATAATATATTGATAAAAGTCAATTTTAGCAACAACAGAATTTTTATATATGATTTATTACAATGTAGAAATACTTGTGGAAGTGAGCCTTTGGCAAAACTGCAATCTAAGGGGCACTAGATAACAGAAAAAGAACCACTGAGTAGACTGTCAGTGTGGCATAGTAATTAATTTAGAGACCATTAATATCAGAAATGCAATTATACTAGAGAGCCCATATTAGAATGTAATTGAGTACCATTCACTGGCTAAGTTTATGATATTATTTATAAAGTATTTAACATTGTTATACATTGAATAATATTATGAACTATCTGCTATACACATTCTTCAAGTAATTCTTCCATATTCTGATTAAATAGCATCTATTAAATACTAATAAAGAAAAATAAACTTATTTCTGTCTTGACGTAAAGCTTTAAATCCATTATATTTTACCCAAGCTTGTAAGCTGTGCCTGTATAACAAGCTATAACTGAAACAAATACAAAAAACATCCATCTTTTCAGTGTCAGGAATTTTGAATACTTTGTATTCTTTGAAAAATCACTCAAAGAATTGTTACTACTTTGCAGGTTTTCTGAGTCATTGGTCAATGAAGTTTCTTTCTCACAGGATTCCCCAAAGATACTTAGAAATGAATGACCATGAATGTTGGAATCACTGCATATCTCAGGAAAAGACTTTGTATAAAAACTGTCACTATCACTAATGACCGAGATAAGGAAGCTTATTAGAAATGATGACACATTCTTGGGGAAAAATACTTTCATAGAATCATAGAATGATTTGTGTTGGAAGGGACCTTAAAGATCATCTAGTTCCAGCTCCCTGCCATGGCAGGGACTCCTTCCACTAGACCAGGATGCCCAGAGCCCCATCCCACCTGGTCTGTATCTACAGCTGCTCTGGGCAACCTGTTCCAATGCCTCACCACTCTCACATATATAGCTAAACACACATATACATATATATAGAAAATATATACACATAGAAAATAGACATATTTTTCCCCCTCCCTCACTTGAACAAGAAAAAGAGAACCAGATAATGAGACTTTCTATATTAAAATGAGTAAGTTAGCATAATATTTAAAAAGAAAAGAGAAAACATACAAAAGAGGGCTGAGGGGAACAGCCTCTAAGAAAGTCAAGGAAATTATGAATGATAAGTCCTTTTCCAAATGCATTGGAAAAATGTCTCGCAGAATCTAGTGGGTCAAAGTATAAAGAAAATATTCAGAAGAGGTAAGATACACTAGAATATAAAGTGAAGTGTGTTTTCCTCATTTACTCTGCTGGAATTTGGAGATATTCCCATACCAGAAGCTTTTATTTCCAGGCAAGATGCGGAATAGACCTTTATCAGATTGAAATATAAGTAGAAAAGCCTTTGAAGCAAACTTATAAAATGACCAGCAGCTATCACTAGGCCTAGAGGATATTCAGTAAAGAGTTTTTGACCAGCTCAGAAAATGAAATAGTTCTTGTGACATGCAAAATTCATACTAAAAATCCTTTGAAAAAAAAGGACTGCACAGTCCATCACTAAATGTGTTGAAATTTAATGCATGCATGTTAAAACATTCAACCAGATTAAATTTAAAAACCAGACGCAAAGGATTCTCTGTTAATGAAGCTCTTCAGCCCAAATTGCCAGAGGATGCAAAAGTTCGGCTCATGCTCACAGGGTTTTTCAAAATACATTGAGTTTTGACTGGGGCAGAAGCAGGGCTGTAGACTAGATGGGTCTCATTCGGACCCTGCACACATGGACTTGGTTTTACATTTGTTTCTTTTTGCTATTTCAAGAACTTTTGCTAGCTTAAAGATATTAGTCACAGAGCATTACTGCAGACGAAGTATGCCTGCTTCTATTACATTATAGATTCCCAAGTAAGAGCTACATTCTGTCTACATGACAAACTGCAAAAAAGTCATCCCTGAAATGAACTATCTTGACAATAGAATGAAAGACAAAGAAAAGTGCATCTTGCAGTGATCTAAGTCTGTATCAAGTATAGCACAGCACTACTCATTGAACCTACTGTTATAAGCCATGTGTAATTCCTGCTGTTAAGAATCTCTAATAATTTGCAGCTAAACTCTTAATAAAATGTTGAACTTCTAACAGATGTTCAAAGACATTTGCAAGATTTATTTTTAAAAGCCATATAATTACAATAGAGACAATTTAATTAGAGACTCAAAGATGTTCTGTAATTGAACCCTGCAGCACAATCTTCCTTCCAAGAGAAAAGAAGCTTACTTTGCTTGACAGAGACGAACCAGCGTAAAAAGGTAAAACCATCCTCAGAAGCAAAGCCTTAGAGGTAGTTGTTTATTGCCTAGAACAAATAATTGTATTTGAAACCAAATTTATTTTCACCTTTGTGCAGGCTTGGACCAGCTTACCAATGCAGATACACTCAATAATTCTCATGTAACACACATAAGACGAAGACTGGAGTGTTAATAGCATATCTCTGGGAATTCATTTGTAAGTATCTTTGCAGCCTCAAGACGAAAATTTCAGTTTGAGTCCAAATCCAGGAAAAAAGGGAAGAGGACAAAAAGCCTAAGCTCCTTTGGCATCCATCCCTAAAGACCTATTTCACAAATAAAATACATATCAGAAACAGGATGCTTAGTAGATTTTTTTTTCTGCCTCCTAAGCATGAGTTCTCTCTCTCTTTTACCTAAGGATAGGTACATGTGAGAGGCCAAGGAAATGTTGAAAAAAGGAAGAAAAATTAAACATATTCTGTGACAAATTGATATAAATGAATCTATATATGTAAGTATATTAAAATGCCTGGGCATGAAGAAGTACAGAAGAGTAGAATCTGCTTCTATGATTTTGCACTATTCAAAAAACAACCTATTTCCCACACAAACTTTAATTCCTTTTTTTTTTAATTATGAGAATTTTCTTGGAAACTTGAGCAGCATCTCTTGAGCTTAGGTTTTAAGTTGAATAAAATTAGATGTCATTTTCTGGTCTTCAAGCAGCTTTATAAAACTGGTCAAGGTCTCACTACAAACAAGCTAAAAAATGGCAAACAGAAAAATGAAATACATATTTGCCTAAGTTCAGCTACCTTGTTATTTCCAGTTATTTCATGAAATATGATCCCTCTTAAATAACACCTGGATTTAGTTCATACTGCAGTGAAAGTGAAAACTAGCATAACTTAACAAAGAATTGAAAATAGAGATATAGCACAAAAGTTTTATAAGGTTTAGATCACAATTTTCTTAGAAATGAAACCCAAGAAAAAATATTGAGAAAACTCAATCACAGTACTTGTAGGTGTGCTGATGGATGACAAAGATTTTGATTTTCTCAAATATATTTCTTATCTTCAACAAAGGAAATGTTCTTTAAATATAGGGTGACCCCACCATCACCTGCTTCCAAATTTAAAATTAAAAATCCCAAATTAAAAAATTTCAGTAGAATAATCTGAAGTTTTAATTTTATTTTGATGAACAAAGAAAATTTGAGATAAGAGAGGCTACATAGTCAGAGCTAGAATTCAACAGGAGAAGAACAGAGGACAGGAAAGATGAGAGAAAAGATTAGAGAAAGGACTAGGTTCTTTGGTGTTCCTAAAGCCAATCTGATGGCAAGGTTCTGCATCTGACCTTGATCAGTAGGATGACAAGCAATAGTGAAAGTGTGGTATACAAAAATTGAAAAAAAACCCTAATCCTCATAAATATAAATAGGAAGTCTTCTAACCCCCTTCAGGGGAAAAATGGTTATCAGAGTAAGTGAATTTCTGAAGGAAACAAACAAAAATTTTTAACAGTTTTTGATTAGTCGAGCTGTTAAGCAATATAGATATAAGATATATTTATTTTCCTGGGAGAAGACAACACTTTTGAGACATTGTAACAGTATAATGCAGCAAACGTCTGCATCCATTTAGAGTGATGACTGGTTCTATAAGTTTGAAGTGCATATCAGCAAAGTTTAGAAAATAAATGGAAGATTTTAGTATGAGACCATTGTCAATTAGACAGAAAGACATGAGTTTGATCTCTAATTGCTGGTGGATCTTTGGGCACAAGCAGTATATCAGGACTTCTTAGCAGTATTTGACCTTCAACATCTATACTTATTCATACTTGTCAGAAAATTAAATTAACCACTGAAAATAGCTTCTCTGATCATTGTTATTTCAGCCAAGCAGGTCAGCAGCCTGTCAGTTCTCTCATGTAACTTTCTTCTTGTTACAATTCTAATCCATCAAGGTAATTTCAAGGGTAGTTTCAAAATATTTTTCCCCAAGGTAGCATTAGGTTGACACTTAAAACAAAAGCTCAGCATTCTCAAGTCCTTTCCATCCCTTGTCATGAACAGATGGCATAATAAAGATAGAACCATTTCCTTACTCTCAAAACGTGAAGGAAGTGGAGTTCATTAGGAAAACCACAATTGATGCTATAAATATTTCTGAAGCTGTTTATATTCTAGTATATAACAAGTACAGTAGCAGCAATATGCTTCCTGGCTTCTGGCACCATGTATTGGGTTTGTGTGGCCTGGTTTTGGTAGCAGGGGGGCTGCAGAGGTGACCTGTGTGAGGAGCTGCCAGAAGCTTCCCCCATATCTGCCAGAGCCAATGCCAGATGGCTCCAGGATGGACCCACTGCTGGCCAAGGCCGAGCCCACCAGCAACAGTACTAGCGCCCCAGTGATAATATACAAGGAAAGCAGTTATTGCACAGAAGTAATTACACCCAGAGAACAGCGGGGTGAGAATATGTGAAAGGAACAACTGTGAGGAGACACCACGGTCACTGGAGAAGGAGGGGGAGGAGGTGCTTCAGGCGCTGCAGCTGAGATTCCCCTGCAGACCATGGCGAGGCAGCTGTGCCGCTGCAGCCCATGGAGGGCCAGAGGGATGCAGAGATCCACCTGCAGCCTGTGGAGAGATGATACCCATCCCAGAGCAGGTGGATGCCTGAGAGGAGGTTGTGATGGGTGGGAAGCCTGTGTTGGAGCAGGGTCCTGGCAGGGACCTGCAGACCTATGGAGAGAGGAGTCCACCCTGGAGCAGGTTTCCTAGCAGGACTTACAACCCTCTGGGGGATCAACGCTGGAGAAGACTGTTCTTGAAGGACTGCACTCTATGGAAGAGTGACCCACTTTGGAGCCGTCTGTGAAGAACTGTTGTCCATAGGATGGACTCATACTGGAGAAGTTTGTGGAGGACTGTCTCCTGTGGGAGAGATTCCATGCTGGAAGAGGGGAACGACTCCTCTCCCAGAGCAGCAGCAGAAAGAACCTGTGATGGACTGACCATGGGTCCCATTCCCTGTCTCCCTGCACCACTGAAAGGGAGGAGGTAGAACCTGGGGAGAATGGGGCACTGGGGGAAAGGTGTTTTTAACATTTGGTTTACTTCTTATTATCCTGCTCTAATCTTAGTTGGTAACAAATTCAAATAATATCCTCAAGTCAGGTCTGTTTTGCCCATGATAGTAATTGGCGAGTGATCTCTCCCTGTTCATCTTTCAACTCGTGAGCCTTTCATTATATTTTTTCTCCCCTGTCCATTTGCAGAGGGGAGTGATAGAGCAGCTTTGGTGGGTTCCTAGCATGGAGCCCACACTAATGTCATCAATAAGTAATTTAAATTTAAAAGAACTCAAAATATTAGAAATAAAACACTTTTACCCTTTTTGTGTCACCTCGAAAGCTGCAAATTCTTCTTCTTAGCTGGCAGAGAGTCCTAAAAAGCTCGGATGGCCTTTGAACTGTTGAAAAGTAGATGGGTAGTACACTGGAGTGTAAGGCACCCGAACCAGTATCAGTGCACCTCTTGTTCCTGCTGTAAGTTGAAGTTTTTTAAAAGTTAAAATGTTCCTCATTTCTTGTAGGGTGTGCTTTAAGATGACTTTACTTTTACTCCCTCTGGAAGCTCCATGAGGCAAAGCACAGCAGTGTCTCTGCTTTCTAATTCCTGCTGTTCTACGCAGCACAGCAAAGAGTAGGCACCCCCACACAGGACACCCACAGGTCTGTGCTCTCTGTGACTAAAAACACACATTAGGCCATCCCCTGGACATTAGGAAGGACCCCTCCTCTGTCAGGGTCACACACTGTGCTGGTGTGCATCTTGCTCCTCGCTCACCCTTTTAAAATATGGCCAGAGCTGGAACAACAATTTAGCAAAACCTAAATCCAGACTGCCTAGAAGACTCCTGAATGCTCTAAAAAGAACTGATTTAAATTCTGTGTTTCCCTAGAGCTACTAGACTCTTCATAACAAGAATACTTTGTCACTAGTCAAAAGAAGAATTTCTTGGCTTCCTGAGTGCAAGACTAATTAGTCAACCTACCTAGAAATTAAGGACCATAAAACCTCATCACTTCCAGGGCATAGCATCTCCCTTTCCTCTTTCCTTTTCCCAGTTTAATTTACTGAAATATCTGAAAAGAAAATCCTTACTTCTAGAAGTGGATACAGTACTTGCATTTACCCTTTTTACAGAAGAGCATAAAACCCTACAAACATATAGGTAATATACTTTTACACAGCTTGAAGTATTTCTGAAAGGGGAATAGAAAACATGAGATGTTGAGCACAATATGTGATCCAAAAAAGGTGATGGTTTCTCTCCACCTAGTAACTGAGACACCTCAATATTCAACTTCAGCTGAGACAGTGAGTTGAAAAAAAAACCCACACAGAAAATGCTTTTTTTTCTTGCTCTTTGACAGTAGCTAAGGAATATGCAGCTGTTAACAGTGAATTACAGGATAAAAATAATAAATGGGGCTGAGCTCACTAAAGGAAATATCATGCCAATCACTCTGCATTCAAAAATCCTCTGAATTATGCAGTGCAAAATCCTCGCATACAAGAAGAATATGCTTACATGGTACCACCTGGTCATTATACACTGCTTTGTTTCTTTTGTGATAAAATTTCATGTAGAAAGGATGCTGAAGAGAAAAAAATAAATGATAAAGAAAAGAAACAAAAAATAAAGCATTGCTACCCTACAAGAAAAATAATAACTAGATGGGAGGAATATTTTTTATTTTTTCTCTCAATAGAAAATTAAAAACCCTACAACAAAAAAAATGAAAATAATCATATTTGATATTTTTTGAAGTAGGGGAAAACAAAAATTACATTTAAAAAAAAAAGGAGTGACTTGGATTATGAAAAACTACTATAAAAACTCTCAAAGTCATGGTCACTAGGAAAAAAATTCACCCAGGTTAATTAAGGATATTTGATAACTCTGCATTTGAAGGAATGATTACAACATATATTATATTGATGTTCTCAATGGAAAGAAAGGATATCCTTCCATTGAGAATAGCTCCTATATTAATATTTATGATATGCATATTGGCTTTTTGAGTTGGCTCCAGTTTGCTCTCCTGCAAAATATTTTAGAAATGCTACATATCTGAAATTGCCCTGTAATTCCATCAATGATATTAAGACAGCTTTAGGGTTTGCCTCAAAACTTGGTGGCTTGAGGGCACTCTTTGATTTTAATAAATAAATCTATGCAAAGAGCAGGCTGTCAATTTAGCTATAAGTAGGTCAGAGCTAAACTAGGACATTTTTTCTTTGGGCCAAATCACAAATCAGAGGGAAAAGGCTAAGCTAAAAGGGTTTTACTAAAAATGCCAATCAGTAGTTACACAACCAAGGAAATGAATCAGCCAGTGGCTTTTACAGAGCAAAGAAATGGCTGCCTATGTGTATTTGGAATCACTTATGGGAACAGAGCCATTGAAAATGTCCAGTTCCTACAAGGGAAAGTTATGCATGGGTGGAACTGGAGACATTTTATTTTCCTGTAGATTGCACTGTGCAAAGGAAGGGGAAAGGAACAAAATTTAAAAATTGCCACACTATATGATAGATTAATTTATTTAGTGTTGTGTTATTCTTTTCTATCAACGATTATTGCACAAAAGAAAGGATTGAATGCTGTAGGATACATGTCTATAGGTATATATGCATCTATACGTAACTATATGTACTTCCATGTTTCTTGTTCAGTTGTACCAGAATTCTTCCCTCCAGACACCAACAGTCACACTGTACCATAACTTGAATCAACAGCCTGAAGACTTCAGGGTAGGGGAAGTGCCATCACTGAATAACTAAGTATGATTCTGAAAATCATTTTATGTCCTTTGTTTTTTGACAAATAGGCATTTTAATGACACAAATCTCCATTCTTTGGGTCATCAACCACACTGCATTATTTAGCAACCACCTAGGTGTCTTAAAACCTCCCTCAGAATCAGGATCTTAAAATAATGCACACCTGATGTTTAAAGGAATCTGCCCCCAAAACCACATTTAGTGTCAAAACAAAATAGGAAATGAAGAAACATCATAGAAAGAAAGCAAAACAGAAAAGAGGAAAAAAAAAAAAGCCAGGTCAGTCTTTTGTTATCTGAAGTTATCTGAACTTTTCAGTTCAATCAAATAAACACATCAACAGTATGTGCTACGACAGAAGTCATGTTTGATTTACGTATCAGATCTTTCATAAAGCTAAATGCCTCATAGGAAATCCTTAACATCTCCTTTGCCCTGTTTCTAGAAGAGCTGGAAGACAAGCAGCATGATGGAGACCAATACTCTGCCCTTTGGTACAGTGTGCTTCTCACACCCGCTATGACTTCCTGGCACAGTCCCTTCCCTTCTCATGTTCATTTAACTATATTCATCAAACACTGAGAAATCCGTAGTCAGCCTCAATTTAGTGTGTAAGAGGGGAAACTGTCTTATGGAATTGTTTCCTCCAGTACACCTACAGTCAAATGCTCTAAAGCTTTGCTTAGATCAGTAAATTAGAATTGCAGAGAACATTTGCTGTCACTAGGACTTGCTCATCTATACTGTTAAGCTTTTAGGATTGCCCCATATGCAGTTTTTATCCAGATGAACTAGCACTCTTCAAGCAATTCCTGTACATGTTTGGTATTTATCAGGAATAAGTTTAGAAGCAGTCACTGTGTTTGGATAGCACAACAGGATAGCATCATAGACCAGGAATCAGGCCATTCTGTCAGCTGGCTTTGGGGCCACTGAAAACCATTTGTGTCTACTCTTATAAACAGAGCTGCAGAAGAATACATGAATAGGGTAGACTAGACTTGATTAGAATATTTCAGGTTGAAGGGACATAAACCAAGAATCTTGTCCAACTGCCTGACCTTTCAGGGATGACCAAAAGTTAAAGAAAATTGTTAAGGGCATTATCCAAAGGCCTTTATAACCCTGACAGACTTGAGGCATTGACCATCTCTCCAGGAAGCCTGGTCCAGTAAGGTACCATCCTCTCAGTAAAGAAATGCTTCCTAAATTTAAATTCTGAACCTCCCTTAATGAAGCTTTGTACCATTCCCACATGTTCCCTTACTGGATACCAGGGAGAAGAGAACAGCACCTCCCTCTCAAGTTCTACTCCTTAGGAGACTGTAGGGAACAATGAAGTTGTTACAAACAGAAGTGGATCTGTAAAGAGAAACTGCTGGAGAGGATTAAATGTTCACTCTAAACCTACACACAAATATTAATCATTAGAAAAAGGAAAAAGAAAAAAAGTCTCATTTCCTATATACGGGTAACGCACTTGCAATTCTGACCTATGTACTTCTGGATATGTTGTTAAACAAGAAATGATTGAGTATATCAGGTGGACCCTCAAGAATACATAACATTGCTTGATTTTCTGTCAACAAGAAAATACCTCTGAAGAAGTCATGTCAGAAAAACAAAGACTGTGGTCTTTGTACAAAACTTTGAGTTAGATGACCAGAATTCAAATAACTAAGATTTGTTTAAAAATAATTTTACTAATAATCTAGCCTACAGTCAGTCAATTAAAAAAGAGCATTCTTAAGATAAAAATCACTGCTCAAACAAACCTACCAGTGGGAACTATGTATTATAAAATCAAAACAACCTATAGGATCAAATGAACTGAACCTTAACTTTGTAGTGCAAGGTTATCTTAAATAGTTGTTTTGCTAGATATACAAATAGAACAGAGTGAAATACTCCTGTGGAACATGAGATGCAAAACTGGACAAAAATAGGTGTCATGAAAAAAAAAAAAAAGAAAAGAAAAGAGAAAAAACAGTTTAGTTGCACTGGACTAAGAAAAGCTGTTTTGACAAAATTATCAGCCATATTATTCTAAAAGTTTACATCAGGACCTTCTTCTGTCCCCAGATACTTTAGTTACTAAGGTAGGTAGTAGAAAGTTGTTATCAAGTTTTGGTAGACCTAGTTGTTCTCTAAATGTATAGCTAATCCAGACAATGTTAAGAATTTGAAAACAAGTTAGGAAAATAAGATATGACATGCTATTGTATTAGAATTTCTGCAAAAAGCACAATTGCAGTAAAAAATTTGAAAGTCTATATTTATTTCATTTTTATAGTAATTAAATATTGAAGTTACACGTTTAAACTTGAATGTTTGAAGATTCTTATATATCTCTTGCAATACTTTTTGAGGTTCTTTATTCTACCACCCAGGACAAAGCATGGATAATGTTCTGAACATAAGTTTGCCCATCCTCTGTCTTCCCTCATTTCCGCTGGATTAATGGTATTCGTATGAATTGATTCCCAGCATTTCTAGTTCTTGTTTTCTCCCAAGCTCTGCTAGAAAAATGAAAATCATTATGCTCCAGTTGTTTCATCCCTTGAATATGACACCTTTCCATTGCACATACAAATTACAAAAAGATCACCTTCCTGGTGGTAAGTGGATATTTATTCCTCAGATTGCTTCTGCAGTAGGAAAGAACACTGTACTTCTGAGAACAGGGTCTTTTGCTTGTTCTTCCATTTTGCATTGTTTGCATCCTTGCTCACTCCAGCTACTGCACTAAATCTATGTTATAATCTTGCTCTAATGTTTGTATTCCTCTCTTGTCTGCAAAGTCTGGAAGCTTCTAAATGCAGACTATGTTATAAGTTGTGGATTAGATATCATATATAAAGAAACGATGACTGAATAACTTTTTTCTATCAAATTATGATACAGTTTAAGATAGAAAATCATATATAGATGTACTCTGTCATTCCATCACATCTGAACTAATTTCTCAGTTATAGATTTAGCATAATTTTTGCTGCATTTTCTTACAAGCTTTTTGTTCTTACATGTCTTGTTACTCAAGCAGTGTAGGTGCTTTTAGAAATAGCAGCAAAAAACCCATACAAAATACAGTTTCCCATACATAAAACTGGGATAAATTTTTATTACCCAGGATTTATTTTACCGTAAATTGACATCTGATCCTTTGTTTAGCATTTATAAAAATCATCACAGGAAAGTTCCTGATGAAGCTGAAGAAGTTTGCTCTGCATCAATATTCTCTAGGAAGTTTCACTATCATTCTGAGTTGCAGGCACCTACTGAGATATGGGTAAATTAAATGTTCACAATACCTTCCTTTCTTAACAGCACTCTTCAATTTTTTTTTTTTTTGCTATCCACTTGGCTGTTTTTGTAGTTTAAAAGCTATTTGCTCAGACCCACGATAGCAACAGAGATCTCCCTTCCAAAACTATACATGATTATAGCCGAAAAGATGAATTGAAGATGCTTGCTGTTTATTTAAACTCATCCCTATTGTCATCTGTTCACCTCAGCATTTAGTTGGGCAATGAAATATTAATTGCTTTACAATTTCTGTCAAAAATTCCGTCACAAATTACCTGTCACTATTTTAAAAGTAATGTCTGACAGATGATAAACATTAAGTCTTATTTGGTTTATTTGAAATTCCATAGATGAGATTTTAATTCCAGAAGTAATTTGATAGTTTCTTAGTTGATTGCATGGCTGTTGAGTTTACAAATTACTGCTTGCAGCTGTTTTTGCAGTTCTTCCTCAGGGTTAAGCCGTTCAGAAGGAAAACTACCACATTTTAATTAAATCTAACAGGAAATAGAACAAAACTGGGGTTTTTTTGGGGGGGGTTAAGTTTCAAAATATTAATATTTCAATAATTATTTAGAAATTTGTTCATGCAATAAGTATTTGCATATAAGTATTTTGCAATAAGTTATTGTTTATATATTGCCATTTTAATTTCAACGTGCTTTTCACACTTTAATCAGGATTTGTGCCAGTGATTGAGAAACTGCTTACAAAAAGTTTTAACATTTTAAAGTGGTCACAGACTTAGCTTTTAAGGAGGCTGCAGTAGGAGGAAACTTTGCTGGAGGAAGTTAACAACGTGGCTCCCAATCAGGCTGTGAAAGGGAACTCAGAATAAAAACATAGACCTTCCAAAGCCACACAATCTTAGCAGCATGTTAGGAAAGCATATTTATTCTTCAGAACTTTATTACTGGACAATACCTCTCAGATACAGAAGACTATTAGGCTATGAAGCCAACCATCCCAAAGTTTATGCCCCGATTGATCCCCTTCTGACTACAAAGATAGCCTAAAACTAAGTTAAAGTGATTCCTTACAAGTTTTGGCATTCTCGATGCACTGATACTCCCACTCACATCTTATTCCACACTCTATTATTAATACAATGGATATTTTCATAATACAGAGAGAGAGAATCACCAAGACTTTCAGACAGAGAAATGCTGGGAAATCTTGTTCTTTCAGAGGATTTCACAGACAGATATTAGAGTCAAACATATCTTTAATTTCTTTTTTATTTGAGTTCCTTCCTGATAAATTATATTCTAACCACTAGACAATTCATTGACTTACCACAAAAATTATCCAATTCCTGTAATTATTCACCACAGCTGAATTTTTTGTTACGAACACGAATCTCTCTCTTCCATTCCCGTGACATCTCCTGTTTGGATCTGATGGTTCCCTCTAAAACGTTGCAATGTTCTTGACTGGGCGACCACTGTACATCAGGGAGGTAATGACCTACCAGCAGTTACTGGGAGAACCTCTGGCCGGGGCTGGGCTGTACTTCCTATGGCCCTCAGGCTGTGTTGGGCACTCCATAGCCCCTGTCTTCAGGATGAGCTTGGCCAGTCTTTACAAAAGGAGCCTGCAGGTTGCTCCCACATGGTAGAGATGACTACACCACCTTGGTATCTTTGCTTTTATCTAAAAGTGCAGCAAGAAGTTCTTATACGAATACCCTTTCTGCTTGACAGTAAAAGTGATGAATTGAGTTATTTTCTTGCAAGAAAATCCAATAATAAGTCAAATGATCAAAATTGGATAATGCTTTTTATGGATGGGGTCTGCATGGTGTGCTGTGCCCCAATAGTTAAAGCATTCCATGATGCATTATTCAGGGTTCAGGTTTACATGTAAGATGTAAAATTATCCATACTTTTCTTTCGCTACAGTGTTAGCTCAAAACCCCACCATTTTGAATGACACTTTACAGGGTCTTTTCTTACTTGCATCATAAGGAACCAGCACCTCCTGGTGCAAAACACATCCAAAATACCTACTATTCCACAAGAACCACAAGGAACCAGAAAGGCTTCTTAGCAGCCAGCTACATACAAAAAAATTGAGTATAATTCCTGCAGGCATCTGTGGATGTTATCTCGATATTTCCAGACCACTTATACCTGCTGCTTGTTTGAAAAATAACTTTTTTTTCACATAAGTGTAAGTGGAAATTCTACAGAAAAAAAAATATTAAATAGACCTTTTCTTTTTTCATTGTAGTTTGCATTCTGTTTGTATTGTATTTTGATGGCTTAACTTAGCATTAAGAAACAATGAGAAACAAGTTAATTTAAATGATTTTGAGATTTACTGTACTTAATTTCTCATAGCATAAAGCCATTATATTCAGAAACTGATTGATATATTCCCTTCAGATTTCTGTCACCAGCCATTTTTAAAAGCTCATTATTGACTGCACTTAACACAAGGAAAAAGCATCATGCAGTAGCATAGGCTTTTGCCCAGTTATGCTGAAAAGCACGTCCTATTTACGTCACATTATAAACTTGGAAGGTGAAAAGACGGTGATTTTTCAGATCCACAGCTTTTCAGATTGATAACTCCTTTTGCAACAAATCCTTCATCAGAACAAAAGGCATATATTTTTTCCTGCCACCTCATCTACGTGGTTCATACACCCCTGTACGAACCCAATGTATGGATTACATGGAATCCAGATCTTTGTAATTTTTTAAAAAATGTAGTTTTGGGTTCACAGAGAGAAAGAATGTGTGCTCCTGATCTAACCTGGGATGGAAAGATGAGATGAAAGATTAAGTAATTTATATTATTTCAGTTGGTTTTCTTCCCTTGAGAATGGGAAAAGGAGACTACCCATTCCTTTTACACTTCACATTTGGCAGGCTCAGTTTTACAGTCACATTCTTCAGAAGATCCTTTTCTATAAATATCCACATCTTTGTCTTTTTCTATCTCATTTTTCAGATTGCATCCATTTTCTTACCTTCCTTTCAGAGCTCAGATTTCCAGGATTCCTCATTTTCTTTCAGGCTTCTTCATTTTGGAGACACAGCAGTTATTAGCTGATAGTTCCTGCATATCCTGGTGAAGACAGGAAGATAATCCTCAGTTGCTTTATTTTCACTATCCACAGAGTCTAAACAAACAAAAATCCTCCCAAGTATACCTGTATCACTTTCTCAAAATGCCTTACTGAAGTGAGATTTAGACAGAAGCAGAGCATTCTGTTCACAAATTTTAGACTATGCCCTAAGCACACTGCAAAGCCTGGTTCAACAGTATTATCAGTTTTCAACAGCACTGTCAGTCAAGCCCCTCAGAAAGACCTGATGTTTATTAAAAAAATATTTATTGTAAAATTCCACTTCCTGTTTTCTATGCATGTGTTTTTGTGTGTTTCAGTTTAAGGTTATATGTTTGTTCCTTCAGGTTTACACTTACTGTGCATGCAAAATATAGAGTATCACACATTCTAATTTTAAGCAAATAAAAAAGAACATATTAAACATTAAGTGTAAGAACATATGCAAAACTATTGCTTAGAAAAGTCTAGAATTACAACAGCTGGAAAATACTGTGTCTACACAGAATTTAGCCTATAAAAATTATTTTCATAGGACAGAAGTAAAATTTACATGAAATTAACATGGGCAGAAAGAGCAGAAGCCAACTACAAAAGTGGTACTGAACCACAGGACTAAAACAGACATCCTGTCATGCCACATAAATTCATCACTGTTAGAAGAAACTGAACAAGTGTTGTTCTTTTCTTCATGAATTTATGCCCAGGAACTAAGTCAGGAGACAGTTGGAATATTTATATATCTATTTCTCTAGAAAGAGATTTTACAACAATATCAGAAATGCATGGAATATCTAACAGTCTTAGGGAAGAAGGTTACAATCACATTTCCAGATCAATGATTTCAAAAGCCAGAGCCTGAAAAGACTGAACATACAATGTTACATATTGGTAAGGATTTGCATAAAAAGGACTTTGCATAATTTCTTACTCAGTTTTCAAATTTTCTGCCATAATTCATTCCATACTATCAGTTATACAGCCTAATTATTAAAACGGTGACTGTTTTAAGCTAAATTGACAATTACCTGCAGTGAAAAATCTTACACTTTTAATATTCCAGCTAAAAACATGTCTGAGTTATTTAAATTATTTCTTCTTGTAATCCAGAAGGAATTTTCTCTCTTTCTGCATAATAGTTGAGGCAAATATAATAAAAGTTATTAAAGCGGCAAATTATAACCAACTTCAATGCCAGCATAGGTTGCACACTTTCAAAAGGATTATTTCCCTTTGCCTTTTTTTACCTACTGTGGAATCCTTAAATGTGCTTTTAAATGCAGTCTTTGAAAGTGTCAGACTGTCACAGAAGCTCCATTTATAGCCTTGGCATTGCTTCTCATCTAAAGGACACAGCCTTTCTTCAGACAGTCTAGGATACACCTAGACTCAACACATGCCTCTCCATCACTCCAAGCCAAACCAGCCTGGGCTCAGTTTTGATTGCTATAGATTTCACTGAAACTCTTGTCTCAAAACTATGAAACTGAATTAAGTTAACCACTTTGGCTCTCAAAGTGATGTTGTGTATTTGGCCAGGGTGAAATATAAATGCTGACCTAAGTCTTCCTTAACAAATTTCTGGAGAAAGAAAAGAGAAGGCACAAACCATTCTTCCATTCAAGCATTCCCCAGTTCCACCTGGGCATTCAGAGTACTATTCTTGACCAGCAGCTGTAGAAACACCTGAACTCTTGCAGCAGTTTGTACTCAGAAGCAGCACACCATTTTTTACATGTACTGCATGACTTAACCAGCCCCAATAGGTGCAACATAAGCCATTCTGAGTACAAATTGTTCATTTTTTTAAAATCTTCCCATTTTAATTTTGAAAAGTGCAAGACTATATTTTGTATTAACCACATTTTGTTGTAATAAGGTTCCTTCCCTCCAATGTAGTAATAGTTTTAGAGGTATTCTTAGTAACTCTTCATGACGTCAGTTATACCATAGCTGAAATTAAGACGCAAGCTGTAAACTGCAAAGCAGTAAAGTCTTATGTCATGTTGGCTGATAGCTAAATACTAAATACATTTCCAGAAATATTATTCTCAAAGAGCTGTGTCACTGGGTATTCTATATAATTGTGAGCTTCATTCAACACAATAATGACTCACCTAGAATTACATGTTCATATACAAGAAACTTTTGCAAACAAAAGAACCAGACTCTTGAAGTGTGCCACCAAGGAAAATAGTTTTAATTGTAGAATAGTGATTTTTCAGTACAGCTGCAGGGCAAGACAAAAATGTAAAATCAAGGAGGGTTTGCATTGCCTTTTATATGAACACTTTCAAGTGAAAAATCAAGGATTTATAACATAGGAACATGAAATGCTGATGAAAAGGACAATGTTCATTATTGGTCTGACATCAGAGTTCTATTTCTATGGTATTTCTTCCCACAAATTAAGAGCTAGAATAGAATCTTTAGGTACTGATTGCCAGTGAAAAATGGAGGCAATCTCAAGGGGCTGAAGGTCATCTCCCACAGCTGCAGTACTCTGCAAGTGATAGGAAGGCACATCTGCAAGCTCCACTGCTCAGACCAGGGGTGCATTTCGTCTCTGTAGCAGCTTCGGTGACTGTAAGGTCCACAGGAATTATTCAAAGGTAGAACTATTTTGTATGTTCTTGACCACCTCCTTATGGTTTTATTTATCTTGTATTCAGAGTCAGACTTTGGCCAGCTGTCAATAAGTAGAGAATGACCTGTAAAGTGAAGTCTACCAATTCCATTCAGAGTCGCAGTCAGTAGTCTGATGACATCTTTCCAAAGCACTTGTTAATGTTACTCATAGTTAAAGCCAAGAGTTGTCATGGGGAAATCATAAAAGATTTGTTCAAGCCAGTTTCACAAGGCATTAGCTATCAGCTGAAATTCTCATTTCCCTAACTCGAATTTAAATCATACTACTCTCAACTGAAAAAGATGACAAAAATAACCCCTCCAAAGAAGAAGCACACTCTTTGATTTTCATTAATTTACATCCTTGCACTTAACCTTCCAAACTAAATAGAACCCAGAATACTGGGGAAGGTGAATCTATAATTTCTTCCTCTGAAAGAGAAGCTTTCACTGAGAAAGGATGGCATGTAAATCTACTTTATTTTTAATACATACCATTGTCTTTCTGTGCCCTGAAGGTTTACACGCTTAAAACCAATAAAGGAACTATGTCTCATAAGCAATGCATAAAAAATTCCAAGTAAATAAACCCCGTAAGTTTGAGAAAATATGAAAAATTATTTCTGTTGAATAATACATGATTTTTTCAAGTATCTATGATATAAAAAACATCAATTGAAATTGCAGGTTTTTAAAATTTTGTTCATCTATTCTTCACAAGTCATAAAACATTGAGGAAAAAAACACACAACCATGTCCCCAAGAGAAATTAAGAACTTGGCAGGTACTTGAGTCATTCACACACAGAGATAATTTAGCCAGTTTTACAGTGTATTAAAATCAGTTCAAATAACCCACTATTCTATTTACTTAGAAGGAAATAGTTTATCACTCTCTTCTCTGTGTAGGTGCATAGGACAAAAGGGACAGTCACTTGAATTTTTTTTTGGTACTAGTGAGGCAGAAATGGGCAGCTCATCGATGCAGAAAATTAGGGAAGGAAACGTTGTGACGGATGCAGAAGAAATGCAAGAGACAAGCAACAAGGCTGGCCAGGAGACACTAGAAGTATTGATGGGAACATGTCAGGAACCGTTTAAGCAGATAGAAAGATGGGGAAGCAGAGTTCAGTAGGTCACAAAATTATGCAGAATTTCAACTCTGAAATCATAACCACTCGGGAGACGTTTAAGGTAATATTTGGTAGGATTTAAAGCCAGCAGCAAGGAATAAAAAAACCAAACACGCTTTCTTTATACAATGTACAGTATATAGAGAGTTGTTTATATAGTACAGCCACCCACTGCATAGTAGTTTACATGTAAAATAAAGTTATTTCAAATTCCAAAAAAAGGGCACAATGGAGGAATTCAAGCTGGACATGGGAGAGTAGTTCAGTATTATGTCAGAAGGGAGGAAAAGTAGAATAAGAAATCTAGAAATGCTGTGTGGAGGGGAAAAACAGCATATTTTCCAAGGGAGTATTTCTCACTATTTGAGAAGGATGTGAGGTGTGAATTAGAGATGACTCCTAGACCTAAGGTATCAGATGTATTAAAACAAGAACCTTCATATTGAGACGGTTGAGGAGCAATTGCCCCCAAATCTTCTACCCACACATTGGTATTTAAGCATACCAGAAAACTTACTGAAATAAAAAAATAAAATAAAATAAAATAAAATAAAATAAAATAAAATAAAATAAAATAAAATAAAATAAAATAAAATACACCCCAGCAACAACAACAACAACCAAACCAGAGGACTCTTGAGAACAAGATGAACTCAAAATGGTGACAAACTTTGGAAACATCATCACCAAAGACAGCACTATTATGTCACTGTCTATAGTTCTGTATTGATGATAACAAGCATGGTATTATACTAGATATGAAAAGACTATGTCTTACCAAAAGAACGGACAAAAACTCCTGTCCCCTAGTTCCATATACATTCTGACTCTGAAATTCCAAGATTCGGTTATAAGACTGATATGCACGTGTATGAAGAACCCAAACATTTACATAATGTGAAGACACCAAAATAAAATTAGTGTTGAGTAATGGAGCTCTTTTGTGTAGATAGGCAAAGGCTTCAAGATCAAAAGCTAAAGTAGGGAAATTTATGTGGAATTTATAGCTCCTGCAACAATTTTTTTCTTAAGCACAAAGTTAGCATCAGAAAGGCAGATTGTATATTCCTTTATTTATAAATCCAGCAAAATGCCAAGGTTTACTTGTTACAACTGTTGAAGTTTAAGTAACAGCAAAGACCTCTTTTATTGAGGGATGTTGGTTTATGTTCAGCCTAGTTAACTATTCCAGCAGCTGTAATCAAATAGTTAAGAGATAGAAGTACATATCATTTTAAAAGACCATTAGAAAGATTTTGGGTCAGATCTGAGAAATTCTTACAGAGGTATAATTTTTTTTTGTTAAATGATACACTGAAATAGCTGGAAAGTGAGTCAGTAAAGCACCTCTTGACTCATACCTGTTAGGAATTACATCTCTATTGGGAACAATGCTGTATTGAAGGCTGTGGGCAATCCTTTGAAAGCACAACTTCATTATCAACACAAGTAACATTAACTGTACAGATTTAGGAAGTCGAAAGGTTAAGAAAAGCAGAAAGAACCAGAAAATTACAAAGTTACCTTACTGCTATTATCTCATGGCTCAATCTTAAAAGCTTAAATATTAAGACAGGAATTGACTCATTGAAATGTCACTATTTTTCTTTTCTTTAGAAGTACTTATTGTCCTACTAGATCCTTGGAGTAATAGAAGCATTTTTTAATGCAAGGACCTGCAAATATTTCCCATATTATTACTGATGGATAACAGTAGTTGCTAAGATTTTACTACATGGTTTATCCAGAGGAATACTCTCATTTGTCAATGTCAGCTCCTCTGTAAATCACAGCTAAGTTTAAATCAACTGTAGTCATAAAAGACAGCAATAAACACTTCCCCTAGGCAGATTCATTCATTTTAAGTTAAAAATTTGCATTTTTGCATTGTTACCTGTGCACAGACATAGGCTTTTGCAGCCTTTGAAAACCACTGTAACTCTTCAAATTAGTGAAAATAGAAGGGCAAAGATTGATGGAAAGAAGATGCATATGAAAGAAATTATCCACCAGCAAAACAATATTTGACATCCCCAAAAGCCTGGAATTATATTTAAATATAAAGACTGATCATACTCTCTTTTCCATATAAGTCTTAATTTCTCTTTTTAATATGTCTCAAAAATATTAGAACAAACATATAAATAAAGCTCAAGACCAAGGGTGATGTTTGAATTAAACAAGTGGATAGAAAGTTAGCATTTGGGCAATGTAATATAGCATTCACCAAAACTGTTCACAGAACTCTTATTTAAGATTTTTTTTCGAAGTCCCTGTGTCAAATATTCTAACATTTAGATATTAAAGAGATTAAAGTTATAGATAGTATAGAAGCTACAGTCCTTATTCAGAGCAGAGAAGTGTGGGCAAAGAAATTAGAAGAAAATGGGTTAAAAATAAAGTATATGTAATTACACCTTCTCAGCTACTTCTTTTTGAAAGCACTCCACCTTAGAGAAGATAAAATTTAGCAGTGAGTCACCTCATATAATTCTGTTCCAGAATAACTTAATTTTTAAAAGGGGAAGTAGTGATTTGGTATTAGGAACTAAAAACAACTTTGTGGAAAATATGCTATTTTACCTGTTATAAAAAAGCTTTTGAATAAAGGACTATGAAATCTTAAATTCATTATGGAAAAGTACAATAGATTAAAGGTGTGACTGAAAACTGACCTATGATCACCCAGGCAAGCTACTGAATATCTTCCACAACAAAATGTTGGCTGTTTTTCATGTTTTGCATGAGTAGCTGTAGAAAAACATCTAGATTGTTATTTGTTTGCTAGATCAAAGACTGATGATCCAGTAAGGCACAGTTGTGATAGTACATTATTACTAACAAAACTAGCAAAGTTTTTCTTCACTCAACAAAATGATGGACAAGAAGTCACATTAAAAACAGTAAGGGAGTCAGAGTTGAAGAAATTTTTCTGATGAAAAGAAAGGTAAATACCTTTATGAAATAGGTGCCAAAATATATATAAATAAATTGTTGCTTTTTAAACATGAAAAACTATCTTATGGAGAATGGCAGCTACACTGCCTTAAGGTACCATAATATATGGTGAAATGTATTTATCACTGCTGTCATAATGTGATGAATTTTGTTTATACCAAGAAACAAACAAAAATCTTGGATGATAACAGGAGACATATGAGCGAGAAAAGAGAAAGTATAACTGCAACAGTTCAACTTTCAAATCTTACGTACTCTGGTTGCAAATTAGTATTTTGATAGTGTTATTTGCCCATAAATTTTAATTATTATTTTATCTATTTATGAGATACAAAAAGGGACGTATTTGGTTATAGTCTTCATTTTAGAATTATGGAGCCAAGGAATGGAAGAAATGCAATTTGTACACTCTCCTCCATCTTTAACCTTTAAAGGACTACTCTGCTCAGTGTTAAACAAACAAAGGAAAAAATTGTTATCTTGTGACTGCTGGTTGCATTGTCAGAATTATGAACAATGGAAAGAAGAATTTTAAAGAGGAGCCCTTAAAAGTTATTGATGTAGAAGACAGCTAGAAACAGTGCCCTTGCTTTAATTCTTCGTTTTAATAGCATACAACAACATTGAATGAATTAATTCTCAGCCATAACATGATTTGTTATACCTAATATGATCCCTTATATCTACCACATTATGTATATGTCCTCATCTCCTAATGAGAAAATTAGTGAAGCACTTAACACATTCTGATATAGTTATTATACTTACATTAGCTTCACTAAAATTGCAAAAGGCAATATTTGCATCCTCACTTTACGAATGAAATTGCACACATTTTCAAAGAGGAGATCTGGATCTACTGATTTGTGAATGATCACAGGATATTTTTTGACAAGTAATAATTAATATCACTTCATAGACTGCTGCTCACCTGTGATTCTTTTCCAGGATGGACAATTGAAATGGTTATACAGAGATTATTTGATGTCCCTTTCCTTCCCCCCCCTTTTTTTTTTTGGATTAATGATCTAATAATTAATCTCAATCATTCATTATAAATCTCAAGGTACTACATTCCCTATAGGATTTTACAGGGTTTTCAAGCTAGTTTTACAGAATGTTGATATTTTATAACAAACAGAAAGCACAGGGAGAGATTTAGTAAAGAATAAAAATTCTCAGAAATCTTGAATGAAAATTCTTGGCACAAGTTCAGTTAAACATGTTGCTTTGCTTTTTTTCCAAGCAGTCACAGTTCCTTGAAAGTCACTAGCTCATCCAAGGATGGTACAACACAGAAACAGCAGTCAGACCTGGTAAAATCTGGGAAGAAGCCTGGAACATTCATCAAAACTCAGATAACATGCCACACTGAAAACAGGACATTTACAGAAATCTCTCTTGGTTGTTCCCTCTCTCAGAGGCAGAATCTCCACTATTCTGAGTATTTCTGTCACAGACCTCCTTGCCGTTATACTAGGGATACCACCAACCTTTGCTTGAAAATAGCCAGCCTCTCCTATTTTTTCAGAGACACATTCAGTGATCCCAATGAACTTCCCATTTGAAAAGAAAAACATCTTGATTTCATAGAAAAATACCATGGCCTATTTTATAACAGAAGTAGGGGATACTAATGTTTAAATACATATTCTCTACAATTGCTTGAAGGAATGTAGAAAACTTTTATTCTTATTCACACAGAAATGATTTTAAAGTTTCCAGAAACATAAATCTGAAATAAATTGTTCATAAATTTGTAGTTTATTGCAAGCAACCTATAAAGATTCCCATTTATGTCAATTAAAAAAAAATTATTACGCATGAGTAATAGTGTTTAGTTTGCTTATAAGCAACATTAGAATTTCAAGGTTTTACCCAAGAAATATCATTATCAAAGATTAGATGGCCTAGCACAGATGTTAATTCTTTGCTGATACTAAATGTACCTGAGCAACTGAAACTTTATATATAGTGTTATCATGTGCTCACCTTACAAAATCCTGTTTCTTTCACATATTATCTTACATAAAATTTTATTACTGTAATAAAATAACTTTCAAATATGCCTTTAGAGGGACACTAAAATAAAATTTATTGAATAACTTATTAAAATCTTAATGCTTAAATACAAACCAATAATTTAAAATAATATTTATGGCAGCTAATGTATCATTATTTTGTACATTTTCTATGATATAATGCAACATATTTTGGATGAAAATGGTATTATTTCAAGTCTACTTCTGTTTGCAATCAACTTAAGAGCAATTGAGTTTTCTGTGAGTGGCATAGTACTCCTTGCAAGATTTATTAATACAAGTAGGTCAATATCAGAGAAGCTGAACCTTAAGTTTGTTAAAAATCATTGCTTTAGCAATCACAAGATTGTGAATTTGGTAATTGTTTACCAAACGTTTTTTACCAGGATCAAAAATGTTTCCCAAGACTGGAATGCTTTTCTTCCATTTGAGTTCCATGAGTGGTAGTACCTGTATAGAAGCTGACATGTGTATTACAAAACTGGAGTCGATTTTCAGCCTTTGATACAGAAGCACAGAATATTCTGTGTTGGAAGGGACCCACAAGGATCATCGAGTCCTGCTCTTAAGTGAATGCCCTGTATGGGGATCAAACGTGCAGTTAGAAAATCTGTATTAATTTTTCCCTTTCTTATGAGTATGTGAACACTGGTGTACACTTCTCGTGAGTGCAATAGTCATACTGGATACTCTGGAACTGGTGTGGATGCTCTCAGTCTCCTCTTCACCTTGTTACTTTCTGTATAAATAATTAGATACTCTCTTATGCACAGGTGATAACCTATTTTTACCCCCTTGCATTTACCAGCAACAAAGATACAGGATCCTTCTTTATACCAATTATTTTGCCTAAATGATTTAATTCATGGCAAAATACATATCAGAGAAGAGAGCAAGAGAAGGGCATGGCAGAATTCTTTCTTGCTTAGCAGTTGACTTCACTGACACCTGAGATAAAAGACCATGTTTGACTTCACAGCTCCACCTTAAGTTATTCAAGGCGATTTTAAAATACTGACACTTTTAGAAGTCTAAAACAGTCACTACTGACCCTTCCAATTACTTGGTAATTTCAGTCTACCTCAAAATCTAGTATCTTTTTGCTATTTATAAAAAAAAGGAAGAAGATAACCTTTTTTCTGATCCATTTTTAAGATTGTGACAAGTAGTGTCCCTCAGGGGTCTGTATTGGGACCAGTGTTATTTAAGATCTTCATTAGTAAAATAATTGAAGGGATTGAGTGCACCCTCAGCAAACTTGCAGATGAGCTGAGTGGTGCAGCTGACACACTTGAAGGATGGAATGCCATCCAGATGGACCTGGACAAGCTCGGGAAGTGGGTCTGTGGGAATCTCATGAGGTTTAACAAGGCCAAGTGCAAGGTGCTGCACCTGGGTTGAGACAACAGTATCAACACAGGCTGCGGATGAACAGATTGAGAGAAGCCCTGCAGAGAAAGACTTGAGGGTGCTGGGGGATGAGAGTTTGAACATGATCTGTCACAGCAATGTGGCCAGGGCAAGGGAGGGGATTCTGCCTCTCTGTTCCACTCTGGTGAGACCCCACTGGAGTGCTGCATCCAGCTCTGGGGTCCTCAGCACAGGAAGGATGGAAAGAACATTGATCTGCTGGAGCGAGCCCAGAGGAGGCCACAAAGATGAACAGAGGGATGGAGCACCTCTCCTACAAAGAAAGGCTGAAAGAATTGGGTTTGTTCAGCCTGGAGAAGAGAAGGCTTTGGGGTGACCCAATCGAAGCCTTCCGGTACCTGAAGGGAGCCTACAGGTGAGCGCGTGCTCCATGGTCTAATGACAGTATGTCCTGCACAGGCAACATGAGGAGAAAGGATCTATTTTCTGATGAAAAGCACATTGGTCTCATCAGAGAAATTAATAGAAACTTGAAGGAAGAGGTTGGTATCATGAAGAGTACTTATAAAAATCTTTCAAGAATAATAGCTCTCTTAGGGTACTCATTTTGTTCTACTGAGTATAAAGACAGCTTATATGGTAATTTTATTGTGGGTATTTCAAATAAGAGCAGATGGCTCATAGTCTCATTCTCAGGCCTGGATTTCTTTTAGCCTAAAATGTAGGATATGTGCTTAAGTAGTGATTTAAGTACACTGAGTCACCTCTTGTTGAACCAATATGTTTCTTGATGGGGAGGAGGGAGGGGAAAGAGGTGTGTGCATTCAGCTTTCATATACAGGAATGGCCTTTTCTTTGTTGTAAAGTACTGAAAAGAAGAATTTTCAGTTTTAATGGGTAAGTCAGTTTCTTGTGAGTGGGAGTCAGACTAAGTTATTTAAGACATCTTCAAGTTCCAGACTTCTGCTGAAGGAGGAAGAGTCTTACATCTCTCAAGTACAAAAAATTAGTCTCTTCCCTCTTCTGCTTATTTATATCTATTTAAACTTAAATTGCATAATTTATATCAGAGCACTGTGTGTGCTGTGTGTAAGCCATTGCCCAGCAAGGAGTTCTCACTGAAGTGCTGGCAGGATATCATGCCTGGGGACAGGCATAGAGGTGACCAGTGCTCCCAGAAAATAAAATGGGATTATTAAGAATTTTACTTCCTAATTTTTGGCTAATAAATCCCTTCGATTCTTTTTTAAATTAAGAATTCACACACCATTTATGGTGGCTTTTAATTTCATGTTTCTCTCAGTGTCATTTGGGCTAATTAAGTAACAGACTACCAGAGTTAAGGGTTTTAATCGTTTCTGCACTCTTTGCTTGCACAGGAAGAGATATGGATATTTTCTTTTGGCCAACTGATGGGTAGTTTAAAAAAAAAGCTTCCAAAAGAGAGCGTTATTTCATTTCTTGGATACTTTATACAGTGTTTCTTGTGCAATGTATTTACTGTGCTATCAAAAATAGAGCTGTCCTTTCACTTTGTCTGGTTCGACGAAATGCTATACTTGGAAGAATATAAGTTTTAAAGAGTGACAAGTTTTATTGAACAACTTCTAGATGGTGAAAGAAAGTCAATAAGGTATAATAAGATGACAGCAACGTTGATAATATAACAAATCATTTGATAAAAATAGCAAAGAAATGTAGACACAACATAAATTGAATATACTTCTCTATGACACAAATATGTCTGATGAATCTATTGAAAAAAAAAAAGAAGAAAAAACTGCCATTCCAACACTCTGAAATCACAGGGAAAGTCTTCATATAGTAGAGATATACCTCCCTGACAATGTTTTATAAGGATTTAAGAGTGATTTTCTTACTTCACAGTATTTTACAAAGATATTATTGAACTCATGTAGGATCTTTGGGATAGGAAATCATGAGCAAATTTGCAATTTAAATGCTCTTTTATAATCCTGACCAGGCAGAAACAAGTACAGATGGTGACATTCAGACATGAGTTCATTTGTCATCAGTATAAAGCACAAAGCAGTTACTGAGTTTGGTTCCATACAGCCATATTAGGAAAAGAGGCCTGCTATTAGGGGAGTTCCTACCCTCTTTCTTGAACAACTCGAACTAAGAAAGGGAAGGAGGGAAGATGTGAATTGTTATTAATGTTTTATCTAAAGAGTGACTGCAAAGAAAGGTGGCTATTTAGGATGCTAGCAGAAAAGAACATTACAAATTCCTAGTCAAAAGAAGTGATGGGCAAAATGTGAAAGCCTCACATAGATTTGATTGCAGCTAAAGTTTAGTGAAACTTTACAATCAGTAAGTTATCTTGAATGAAAAATACCCAGAATTTAGCACAGTGTCGATTACTTAGTGGTAAGTCACAATAAGAATGTATAAAGTACATTTTATTATATATGTATTCAATTCACACTGACAAAGACCAGTAGTTTCTTTGATACCCATCAACTCCTTTTCCTTACATACTTTCAATTTTCACTTTCCAACCTACTGTAGCACAAACTTTACCTTCTCACAGGGCTGCAGTTGTGTGGTTTTTTCTTATTTGTAGAGATTTCTGTTCTTTTAGATAACCAATAGGTTTAGTTGCAATCATAATTAGCATCAGCCTGTGAAAATGGGTTGTAACTGTCGCCTGGGTATCCCTTGAAAAATAGGGCATACTGGAGAAAATTACACAAAAAATATTAAAAGGATAATAAACTTTCCTTTCAAAATTTTTTTTAAGATGTGTAGCAGTTCTTCAGCAGGGGTAATATATGGAGACCCTTAACTACCAAGATGAGATGGCTTGCTGTTATTTTCTTTTACTGCTAAAAGGCAGAGTCTTGAAAACTATTAACTTACCCATACTAGCATATGGTTACAGATAGAAGACAAGATTAAATGAACAGATCATCACCCACTAATATGGAAAGGAAGTTTCTACTTAACGCTGCATGCAGCTGAGACTACACAAAATATTCAGGTAGAAAACTCGTCTTTTCCCAGATTAACATTTTGGTGAATTAGTTGTATCAACATTAAATATGATGAAATTTTGGAATGAAAAGAAGAGCGATATCATTAAACAAGAGATATTTAGCTGCCACAGGTTAGCTGTCAGCTAAAGGGAATGAATTAATAAGAACGGCTTCACCTTGTTCAGTATACTAAGTAATTGCTTGATTTCAGATTTTCTGGACACTTAGGTTTTGTCTTGGTTTCCTGTTTGCACCATGTCCAGAATCACCTCTGCACAGTTCCTGTCTCTAGAAATAAGATTAAGTAATATCCAATAGCAGAAATGGGTTAATTTTCATTTATTCTGGTTTCAGAGACTTTCTTTCAAATAGAGGCTTATTTAGCACAGTAGATTTATCCTACACAATACAACAAGGTTAAATTGAGAGGCAAGTTATAGGTCAGCTAGATTACAGACAACCACAATAAACCTAATGGATTTAGAATGGCCTGATATATTCAAACAAATCGTGTTTGATTAGATAATAATCACTGCAGTCAGAGTAATTGACAATTCTGCAATCAGTGCAGCACTTCGACTTCACTACTTTTTAGATTCTCAGAATCACCATTAATGACAGAAATTCCCTCTGAATCAGGTATTATTTTAATATAGACTATTATGACAATAATACATTTCTGGAGGTGGCTACCTCCTCATAGTGAAATAGTAACAAGAATTTTCCTGGTGAGATTGCCTTTTCCTGCTCACTCAGCCTCCATACAATAAAAACACCCTCCTGCTTTCATGTTCTGACTGAAGGGAGTGTGAGATTCCTCACAGCATTCCATGATCTCTGCAGCCTCACTACATCTTGGAAGATTACATAAAACTCTCCATTTACGTACTCATGCCCTTCTCTGTTCCCCAACTGAGGAAGAACTGACTCAGCCAAGGAAGTGGTGATGTAACAGCCATTATGCCTCAAAAGTCAGTGATTAAATAACATTGCATCACAGGAAGGGAGCTATTCTTTTCTGATTATAGCCTGCCTGCAAGATGGTATCCCTGATTCAGGCCTGAAGTATAATTCTACCTTCTGGTAATAATGTCATCTATTCATTTTTTGCATTAAAATTATTTGTTCAGGTTGGGCTGGGATTTAAGGAAAGGGAAATTCAGCTGTCTTATTATAATGAACTTGTTTTGTAATATAGGACTCCAAAAGAACTAGTTTTGTATCACACAGCACGGAGGAACACAAGATTGAAGGCTCCTGCAGCAAAAGGAAGCTTCCTGACAAGCTGTTGCCACCCTTGGAGCCATCCTAATATAGGGACTTCTCCAAAGGCCATCATCTTCTAGATTTGTAATCACCACCTAAAAAGCTTTGGCAGCCTTACCAGAAGCAGGGATTTCCTTCCACAGTGTCTGGGGGGGGGGGGGGGGTAAAAGTCCAAGCACTACAGACTTGTCACCCAGGTGTGCATCAGGAAACCCGCAGATGTCACCTCAAGGCTTTCGTTTCAAGGCTCTGCTGCATTTTCTCCAAGGCAGTGCAGGCATGTTGGAAACCCACCAGCTGTAACCAGCTGTTATAACTCCTATTTCTCAGGAGCTATGGACCCCAACAGCCTCAGTCAGGAAGCTACATGAAGTGAGTGGGAACAAACTGAGGCTGTCACTTCACTGGTTTCACATTATACATTTTTATACCATCTGCCAGCAACATTGATGCTCCTTTCTCCATATGAGGAGCTCTTGGTGAAGTCCAGTCTGAGGAACCCAACTTATACTGGCTTTTATAAACACTTCCAGGGAGTCATGTTCACAAGGATTTCTTAACATGTAAATTTAATTTTATTTTTATGTTAATACATAAACATAAAAATACGTTTATTTAGGGGATGTTTGCTCGCCTATTTGTTTCAGTCTTCATGAATGACTAGTTTAAAACAAGAATAGTTCAAAGTAAAAATACATAAAATGAAGCTTCTGATTTTAAATGGAAGCTAGAAATAATACTGAGAAACAAAGTAAATTAATATTACAACTGTTAGAACTGTAAATGGCAGAAATGCTATAAGATAAATAGTGCTGCTAATTCTTCACAAAGTGTTAGACACTGTAAATCATTAAGATATTTTTTCGCTAATGGAAGCAATTTCAGCTGGCTGACGATTTTTCTGTAGAATTAAAATAATTCCCTCTAATAGAAAAATTGCAAAAAGGAATTAATTTTCCAATCACAGAGTTTTATGAAATAGTTTATCTGGAAAAACATTAACTTTCTTAACATTCTTATCATGTTCCCCAGAATTCTTACACTGTGGCTTCCTTTGTAAATCACCTCTTTGCCTGTAATTATTCCTAAGAACTCTTAGTAAAGTATTTACTCAATGCTAATTTGTAAAGTAGACTATTTAAAGAATATGCTGATATATTGACTGAGGAAAGTGTGAGCTGAAAAACAACAGAGAATCAAGGCATCTAACCTAAATTTTAGAGTTTATATTGTTTTAAACCATGTTTCTTCAATGATTAAACTTAAGCAAATTTGCTTTTTATATTAGCTTAGTAACACATTGTTAAACGACAACAAAACCTTGCATGGACATTGCGATTCACTCTATATCTACGTAATATATATATGAATTAGTTTAATTCTAGTTTAAACCAATTTGTAAATCTTTCCTAAATATCCACAGGGCTTTATAGGCTTTTTACAAAGTTACTTCAAAATGTCTTTTTGTCAAACTTACAAGACTATCAAATGCAAGTAAAGATGCTTGAAACTCAGAGTAACCCTTTGTGCTGGTTTGGCATGGGCTGGTTTTT
>VWPU01017014.1:24129-67313 GCA_013398955.1 Callaeas wilsoni | reverse complement strand
GCGCCGCGCGCCCGCCCGCGCGCCGTGCCTGGGCCCACAGCGCCACCTCCCGGCGCCGGGACAACAGCGCGGGGACAGCGCCGCCGCGACACAGCGTCGGGGCAGCAGCGAAGGGACACCCGTGCGCCCGCACCGCGGCGCGAAGTACAGACCGCCCGGTTTCAGCTGCTGGAGAGCGTGCGAAACACAAAATTATTTGTGTCTCAAATTGTACGTGAGATTAAATCTCAGCAATGCAGGTCCCACTTCGTTCGCCCTGAATTAGTGATCAAAACAATGCCCCGGGGTTTTCTTTTTGACAGCGGTGCCCAGGATTCCATCCTATTTATGAATAGCCTGATGCCAGTGGGAAAGGAAGGAGCTGCCTTTATCACCCAGCCGCCAGCTGCGCGGCTCCCCCCTGCCCGGGAGGGAGCAGCTCCGGCTCGGAAATGGAGCCCGTGCAGGGACCGCGGAGCGCAGCGGCTCCGGAGTTACGGACCCGGCCGGGCGCGGAGCGGGCCTCGCTCGCCTCTGGCTCGCCGCCGAGGCGGTTCCCTACAGGCCCTGAGGCCGCGGCCAGCCGCCGGCCCCGGCAGCAGCCGAGCTCTGGCACGAACGGCCCCGCCCGGCGGGCCCGGCTGGCCTGGGCTGCCAAAGGCAGGGACAACGCCGCCCGCTCTCCCGCACTTCAGAGAAGGAGCGGTATCGGTGGTCCGTGCAGCCCTGCCACAATTACAGATCCGCATCTTTATTCCCCTCAAGGCTCATAACAGAGTGGAAGTCCAAAACATAACTTATCCCTGACTGAAGGCCATTGCCCCTCCGCAGACTGACCACCGCAGAGCCATTTCTGTGTAATCAGGCTGGCCTAGTTAACTAGAGTACAATTAATGACGTACATGTCATCAGGGACACACACAGCATTCCTCTTCTTACCATCTCAAATGTTTCCCAGGATATACGTTTTAAATAAAAGGTGAAGACAAAACCAGTTCTAAAAAATAATGCGGAAAACATTGTCTTACGATGCAGAAAATCTATTGTGACACTCTCACAGAGATGCTCTTAAAAACAGATTACAAGATAAATTATATTAAAACACGGGATGGGTCTTAATAGGCAATCCTAAATCCCAATCCAGGAATATTCAGTGAAAGAAACAAATTTGTAGGATAACAAACTTTAACCAATACAGGAGATTTTTTTCTCTTCATTTAATAAGATATCCATGAAAACACTTTACATCCCTTTCTAGACACTTCTTACCTTTCTGCTTTTTCTAATTGAGATTATGTTTTTCTTTCTCTAGATATTTTTTCTTTATCATTTTTAAGATGGGAAAAAGTTTCAACAAGTATAAACTTCAGTGAAGGTATGCTGATTTTTCCTGTGTAAGGGTCTGATCTACACAGTATCTCACTACAATGAAAATACTGTTAAATCTACCCACCTTGTACTTTGGTAGAAATTAACAGGAAATTAAAATATTGTATTTTCCATCAAAACTTATTGGAAGTTGAAAACTCATAGCTGGGTATATTGAATCTAAAAATTACTGTACAATCCCTCAGAGAGAATAGAAGGAAACAGAACAGAAAAAAAGATGCACCAATATAATCCAGTCTCTGCCTTTAGACCAGCTGGTTCAGTTTTGCAACTATAATAATTTTGCACTGTGCTAGCAAGCTAGACATAAAAACTTCAGCTCCTGCAGCATAAAGTTATTCTTAGTCTACACTGCTTAGTAGAGAAACAAATGTTTCTGGTTGTTATTGGATGATTTGTAGCTGCTTCTGTAGTAAAGTTTGCAGATAATGGTAAAGCCATACCCATATGGGAAATTTTTAAACGTTGACCTTTTAAACCTTCAGCTTTCCATTTTGTTTCATGACAATTTTACAGATTCTCCAAGGGGGAAGAAGAAAGTCCTGATCACACACCTCTGAAAAAAAGCTAGAGCAAAAATGGCTTCATTTAAAATTTGGCACATACAAAGTTGGAGTTTTTTGTGGTCTAATTCTATTTTCTCCGGATGGATAAGAATGAAAAAGACAGACAATTATAAGCATTGTGGGGGGAGGAAACTTAACTTAGTGTGTCTACTTAATTATATTATAGAATGACTATATACTTAATTCAATTGTTCTGTACAATTAAGGAATTAATTAATTAATTAGAGTATTAAAGTATTAAAAATAAATTTGATGGGATTTGACAAAATATCTTGAGACTTCCTTATTAATGACCGGAACACTCAAATTTTTTGAATCACAAGAATGAGAATTCACTTGCTGAGTCATGCAAAGATCATGCTTAGAGGCCAAAGGCATGCATGGATATTGGGCTGAGGAGCGATGTGCCTGGAAATGTGCCTCCCACCCTTGTTCTGTTAAACATAAGGGCACATGAAAGATACAGATGCCCCACCTGCTGCACAGGGCTGCAGGGCTCTCTACACCCGGTGCAGCTGCACGAAGGATCTTGGTTTAGGCAGCCTGGTTTCGTCTGGCATGTGGGATAACGGAGCAGGAGAGCAGCTGCAGTGCTGTGCTGTCAGTGCAAGAAAGCCTGGAGCATGGGGCCGAGGCCCACAGAGGTGGACAGATGAACAAGCCTCACATGCAATTCATTACATTTAATAGGACTCTGTGTGTTCGGTCTATCCCAAAAGTATGTCATAAAAATTAAATACTTTAAATGAACACAGAAATAGGTACTCTTTGGCAACCAAGTAGTTTGTGCCTGACTCCGCCCCTTCTTCCTGTTTGAGATATTCCTCCCTAATCATGATGACAGTTCAGCACACCTCACTGCTCGCTACCTGCACCCCTCTACTGCCTCTTAGCATGGACAAGGATTTCCCCACTCCCTGTATTTCCCCAATTTCCACAGTCCCCTCCTATGCTTTCCAATTGGACTTCAGAAGCTCACCCCATCTCTGGCCAAAGACCATCCATCCTCTTTTAGAAATATATCTCCATTAACTTTCCACTTCCTTGTTGGCAGTAACAGACCCGACGATGATGTTACTGCCATCAAATGAGTCAATCAAGTAAGTTTGGTATCTGCTGGTCTTAGCTATGCTCCTGGAGTTGGTGGCACAGCCAATGCTCATGGTTTAAAAAGACAAAGTAGAGCCCAGGAGAAATATGGGCTGCCAGCAAAATAACAAGGATTTGACCAACTAAAAAACTCTGACAACAACTAGAAAGCTAGTGATAGCAACGTAAGTGCTTATGAGACTATAGAAAGGCTCCAGCCACTGATGATATCTTTGCATATTCTCATGATTGTCAGAGGCATTGTTCAGACATTTTCTGACTGGGTTGCAATTTTCTGAGCCACATACAATTAAGACCTCTCTGAAAAGCTTTTACTATCGCATAGGTTGGCTATTAAGTGAGTCACTTAAAACTATGCACAAATGCCTCTCAGCTAGGTTAACATCACTTCTTGCACTGGAACTTTTAAAGTTTCTTAACTTCATTTCAGTGGTTTAATTTTACTTTTATATTACAAGTGCTCTCTTTTTTTTTTTTTTTTTGGTCAGATAGGAAAGTAAACAGTTCTGGTGTTCAATAATTTTAGCACTTCAAATGATCTCATTTAGACTTTGAAGTTCAGCTTTCATTAATTGAATGGAATGGGAAAGGAGGAAGTTTCTACCTCAGCTGCAGCTATCACTTTACAAGTCCAGCTTTGATTAGACCACATTTAGAATGGAAGTAAACCAAAGCCCAGTTCTGTAGTTTTGAGCTTTAGTCCAAAAGCACATTTAGGGTTACCAAAAAATAGAGTGTAGAAACATTCGACTTTTTTTTCATTGTTGTTACACTAAAAGCAGCAGTATCTTAGATGGTTTTAGTAGATTTTTGATATGGGATTCCTTTAGATGGGGAATTTGGATATATGCACTTAAGGAAGTGCATATACAAAAATTAATATTGCCAAAATTATGCCAGCAACTGCATCCAACTAGGACCATTATGAAAAGTTTTATGGTACTCATCCTAGATCAAATTTTGGGTTTCTGTTTTAAGGAAAAAATCTCAGCTTTTTTGTGCCTACATGGCACAGGTAGCAAATTTATTTCAATACTTTTTGGCTTGTATTTTAAGCTATGCAGTTTTAACACCACTCAATTAATTAGTCGTACATTTTCATTTTACATGTATGCTGGCTTATACTTAAGACACTTCTGGTCATTGCATTTGTAAAAGGGCTTTGTACTTTTACAAATGACCTGAAGTAAGATTAAAATTAGAATAAAAGCAAAACCATTAAATGCAAACATAATAAAATTATCTACCATGATAGCTAGGTGTGATGGTGGAAGGTCTACTCTGTTCCACAAGCCTCAGTGTGGAAGCACCAGACAACAGTGCTTGTTAAATCACTACCCCAGACCTTTTTTCTTTCTACCTTCCCTTTTATTACACAAAGGGAGTTCTCTTCTTAAAAGAATTGGTTATGAGGCTGTGTGCTTAAAAATGAATGCCCAATTTTGTTGCAAGCAGGCAGTGTTGTAAAGTTTGTTCCCAATTTACAAAAAGACTGAGCTCACAGAGGTGTCTGTGTACAAGGATGGGCTGGCTCTTAGGGCACTTCTATCACAGAATACATTAAGAAAACCCTTTGTCTAACCACAAAAGGACTTGCATATTAGTCTCAGGAGGAACACATTCCTGCCCATGGACTTTATTTTCAAAAGGATAAAAGTGTGCTTTCTTCATAGGCAAAGGTAAGTCAAAGAAATCCAGGTACTCAAGAGGATGAGGCTGCAACAAACTGCTACAGTCAATTTAATTGGAGGTAGAGCCAGAGGCAACAATAAAACCATTAGCAATACAGATGTTGGGGATCCCCAAGGAACCAAGATGTCACAATGGAAAATATTCTTTGTGTGATATTGTCAAGATTCTGTGACAGGCAGCGACCTTACAGAAACATACAACTGACCAAACACATCAGTAGGATGGAAATACTTCACATGTGGTTCAGGATATATTCACAAACAATGCAGAAATAGAACTTGGAGGCTTTCTCCTAAAAAAGTGTCACATTTACTAAATAACCCCAGTTTATGAGAATGTGTGCCTTAAATGCTCCCTCCAAACTGGGTAAAGATAAAGATCAAATACTTTTCTTAGTGGACATCCATGGAAAGACATAACAGATTCTACTATGTATTGTCTAGTTAAGCATTTCAAAGACTGTTAAATTATACACATCTTTCATGAGTGCCCCCTCTAGGCTTTGTGCTTAACTACCATACACAGAAATTATTATTAAATGCATTTTCCCTAATGGGCACCTATTGAATTGGCCATGAATTATATGGTTGTGGAACTTTCTGTTCCATAAGCACAGGATAGTCATTGGCTCATTAGTTTTCCTAGGTTTAGAGCCCAAGACATTTTTCCATACTGTACTCTGAATAGAGCAGGAATAGCAAAAAATATTTTTAATTTCTCAGTTTCCGAAAGCCTTCTAGGTAAAAGAGCCAGAACCATAAAGGTAGGATTTGCTTTAAAAGCATGAAAAGTGAAGAGAAACATGTGAAGTGTTACTTCTTAATCCATTATAAACAGCTATATTTGATAACAATGCATCCAATTGTGCGATAGAAAGTTCACTGCCCCAATGGGACTGTTGACTTTGCTTCTGCTTCTAGACAAAAATCAGGTTATAGTAACCTGAATATTAAAAATCACTTTTTAATGTATCTCTGTAGATACTTAAACTTTTCCATGATGCTACAAACATTATTCTGTCTTTACCCTATGCTTTGTCTTACCTTTGGCTCAAGGTGAAGATCTACTTTCTCTTTAAAAGTGCTATCACAAGGCCTTCACTGCTGTTTGAAACTTGCAAGATCTAAAAAAGGGATATTCTCAGTACCAGCAGATTCACTGTGGAGCAAAGATAGATACGGGAAAACTAAGCCAAATGCTTCCTGAACCCTGTTCCTGAGAGGTATATTAGATTAGCTAGAAGCTTCCAACACCTCGGTAACATTTCTGCCAGCCTTTTGAAGGATCGGTGAACACCCAGAACCACAGGAACAAAATCCATGGGCTGGAATGACAGTGCCTGGGGAGAGCCATGTAGCCTTGAGGCCAAGAGAGCTATACATAGGAATGCAATACAGCAGCAGAGGAAAAGCCAGTGTCATTGTGACTTTGCATGGGCTGAAGAACAGGGGGGACTGGCAGAGAGAAGGAAACAGAAAGAGAAGAACATGTGATTTTTCCCTCATTTAAAGAATCCTCTGGTATGAACTGAACAGCAGTGTGGGCTAGTTGTAGACCTCCAGAGATGCTGATGGCAATGGCTGCTGGCCTCTCCTCATGCTGTCGTGGCCATGCGTCCCACCTGAGATGTAATGTTAACAGGAACAGAGACAGAAAAAATTTTAAGCCTCCTGCATTCATTCAGGTTAGGATTGAGGTCACGCTGAGAAAATATGGGCGCTGTACCTCAAATGTAGTGTGAGGTTCAAAGCACTCCCAGGGGCTGAGTAAATACATGGGCACATCCTTCTTGGTAGGGAAAAATCTTGTATATGTATTCCCATTCTGGGTGATAGACAGTAATTCTGCTTATCTGCCTCCTGAGTTGTCATGCGCACTACTTTGACTCCCAGTTATTTTCCAGGTGGGGCGGTGGGCACGAGCCCGCTGGTGGAGGCAGCCGTGCCACCTGGTGCTGCTGAGCCACCGGGAGCAGCGGGAGCGACACTGACAAAAATGCATCCCTGTACGCAGACAAGCTTCACCCCCACTGACTCATGCAGGCACACAGGTATCGGCTAACGAGGCAAATACTTTCCACTTTTTTCCACTTTTACTCTAATCAGTACTGGTTTTGTATCAGAAACTCTCCACAGTGTGAATCTGTATTAAAATGTTTCTAGCACTCAGCTCATTCAGCATCCTGAGTCTGGGTGAAATTGCTGAGACTGACTGGAAAAAGGTTCCTGAGGAAACAATGTTGAAACTATGGAGTGAATAGTACAAGCAGCAGAAAGGAGAAACACATGAGTTGAAGGATACCAAGAGCCCTGTAAATGAGACAGAAACAGAATGAACAGACTACAAAGAAATGGGGCATTTCGGGGAAGGAAAATGGAGGAGGAGGAGGAAATATAAGGAAAAGATAGCTATTTATAGTTAGTTAAAGAAAAAGTGTGATGTTCTTTGGGCCTTTGGCAATAAAACAGGCAGGCAGAAGATCTGAGAGCTAAAAGTGTAACAGTCAGAAGCCATGATATTGCATGATCTGAGTAATGTACAAACTTCTGAAGCATCATACAAATCTGGTAGTCAAAGTTCATCATACTAATAGGATTGACATAAACTTTATGAAAATATATTTATTTACAAAGAGCAATGTCTTTTATTGGTCATGTCTCACAGAAACTCTCACTGCTCTTAAAATAACTTTTTTCTGAGTAATTTCTTTTCTACATAAAATTCAGGAGGTCTAAGCAGCAGCTAGGGAACAAAGAAAGATGCCCAAAGCATCTTCTAATACAGGATATGTTTTCTCTTATGGACCACAGCATCAAATATACTAAACTAAAGCCTTTTTAGCTTATACTTTTTATGTGACCCTGTCTAAGTCAGAGACTTACCATGTCTAGAGATCAGCTAAGACATGTGAATGTTTTTAGGTCATGTATTCTTGTTTCACTCAGTAAACCAGGGAGCAAGAATGTCTCCAGAAATTTGTAGCCAAGGATGTATCAAGAAAAGGACACGAACGGCAAATAAATCTGCCTGAGCCACGAAAGATGATGCCAGTAGTTCCCAGAAAAGGGGACTTCAGCTCTGCAGCTGCAGCTGGAAGGAGTGTCTGGATTCTGAAGAGACCATTAGCACAGCTCAGGAGAGGGGCCTGTCTTTGGTAAAAATGCCAGACACCAAAATGATCTGTTATGTACTGTATAAAGGATAGTACCACAAAGCTGTAGTAAATTCACATCTACTTCACAGTCCCAAATTTGGGGATTTTTTGTGCACTCTAAGCTAGAACAGAAAATGTAGGCGTTAGTTCAGGACCTCTTGTTCATAAGTACAAATTTATTATTTATTCTACAGGTAAACCTAAAATCAAGTCTCCTAATAAGCACTGTTCCCTTTCAATTTTAAATGCATGTTATTCAGCAGCCTTGATCCAAACTCTAAGGATAATGGAAGTCTCTAATTAAGATCTTAATTTTCAGCAAATTTAGGACTTAGTCTGATGCGCTTTGTCTAAAAGTGCTGCCAATATAACTATGGATGTTGAAGCAACTTACAGTGATGTAAGAGTACTTGGAAGTACTGCATTTCCTCTTCATGTAATTATTTTAAATGTTGTGATGACAACATAATTTATTTTCAGATTTTTTTACAGCTAATGTGTGTATTGATTAGGAGATGAACTGCATCCAAAAGACAAACTAATCTCCATTTATAACTTTTCCCATATTATGGCCTTTTTAATAGATTAGTACAAAGCTTTATTCTGCTCTGAAAAATAGGCAGTTATGGATGACCATCATTCCTTGGTTTGCATACCCTGAGTGTTTGGGCTTCAGAGAGCGGACTGGGGGTGGAACGCCCTTGTGCAGCTGCTATTTCCAGCTGATGGACAGCTGCTACCTTGCACGTGTGCTGGGCACAGGAGGACACTCAATTTGTGCCGTGCTAGCACCTCCCCTAACTGGTCCCAACATTTCTTTCCTCTTTGATCTCATAGTTGCTTGAAATGAACCTCATTCCCCAAGTATTTAATTCCTTGAAAGGTACACATGATATACATTCACCATGGTTGCGCCTGTAGCCTGAAGCCTAAGTGCAATGATGTCAATTAAACAATACTTTGTGAAGTTCCAAAAATGCTACGTTTTCCCAAACAAAGAATAAATCACATTAAAAGAATTAAATTAGCCAGATTTCGTATCCTTATGACGTAGCACAAAATTAATTCCATGGGATTTTCAGTGCCTTTTGAATAAAAGTTACATTCATTATTTTTACATAGAACTTTTAGTAAGTTAGTCAGTAAGTGATAGATCAAGAAAGAAAGCCGCTATATTCTTGACTGATGGTTACAAAGCCAGGGCAAACACTGTTTATTTAAATAATATAACTCATTTTAACATTAAATTTGTTGGGATAAAATACATAGCAAAAAATTCCTTGGAGACTACACTACAGCAACTATTATATTAGCAAGGAGGAAATGGTCTAGCTTATGATTTATTTATTCTCCGAATTTCTAACAACCATGTTCATAAAGTTGTGCGGGGCTCATTCATTTGAGAACGAAATAAAAGAGCTGTAAAATAAGTGCAGTAACCCGTTGTGGCCTCGAGAGGGCAATAGATCACCATGTCTGAAAAGTTCTCGAAAAGGAAGGAAAAAAATCACTTTTTACTAAAATAGAACAGATGCTGTTTGCTTGTGGGCAAGTGCTAAATATATTGACCTCTGCTGTATCACTGACATGACTTAAGGTATAATGACCACCGTTCCTTCTGAAAATCAGAACGTCTAATTCAGCATTTCCTATTTTTCAAGGCTAATTGGTTAGAAGAGGTTAAGTCTGTCACCTCACAAGAGATATTGTAATTCTATGACCCATGAACTTGTTTTGCAGTTAAGATTTCTGAATTTAAAAACAGGGAAATGGTGATTGCCACTCTTTCCTAAATGTGGCAACAGTAAGGAGAGATTAAGATTCACCACCTCTTCTCTTTACTCCATTATTATTCCTCTAGTTTCCTCATTTAGCCTCCTGTTATGCACTCGGTTCCTGTTCACCTGCAGTCTCCAAAGAAATCCTGTCACTATTAGTTCCTCCATTAACTGCTTTTCATTTGCTTCCTAATTCATCAATTTTCCGTTTTAGATAGCTTCTTTTTTTAGTGGTCTCTAGGGGGCCTTCCTCTACACTGTCTTTCGACCCTAATTCTGACCATTTTTTATCTCCAGATTTGGATATATTTACAGAAAAAAATTAAAAACAACCTTGGGACATGTTTCCTTTTGTCTTCTTTATTTTTAATTGCAGAAGATTTTCTGGTTTTAACACATTCACTATTTTTCCCTGGTTTTCTCTACCTCAACAAAGCTCCAAGAGATTTGCACTGCAATACATGACCCTCGTTTGGACTTACCTGAGACATTTTTAGGTTAGCTGCTGTAATTCTCTTGCAGCTAGTGGTGCAATTTTAAATTACCCTGGGTGTCTTTAGTCTCATATAGCTCAGTGAGCAAACATTCATGCAGTCACATGCTGGCATCAGCAGAGAAAAAGCGCTTAGTAATATTAAGTTACTGTGACTTGAACATCTGCACTGTCTGCTACCAAAAATCTGCCTACTAGGTGGTTGTTCCAGTGTTAGCCTGGAGAGACTCCAAACACTGGCCAAAGGAAACCAGAAGCAAATCTAGCTCTCACTTGGGAAAACCTTACTTGACCTGAATGTGAGTCAGTGATCAAACTAAGTCTCTATTAACAATTTAGGAAAATTCAGATATAACTCGTTTGATACATGAAGGATATCTCAGCTGTTTGTGAGGTTTATCATCTCTGCTCCAAAACTTGAAGCAAGGACAAGAAAACAAAGTTTTGCCCTTTTGGTTAGTTTCAAAATAAATAAAGAAAGCCTGCATAAGCAGACAGACAGACTGCAACAAGCCTCTGAGACAGTTTCCTGACCATATTTACCACAAATTGTATTCACTCTGATGCCTAATGATGACAACTATGATTGGAGAGTAAGCATGATTTAATGGTTCATTCCTGATCACAACATACTGGAAAGGATGAAGGAAAGAAAACTAGTTGCTGTCAAAGTATATAAAGACACACAAGAAGAAAAAGATATGAAGAGATTTTGAGACGTTATGCAATAATCTTATATAAGTGGATTTGATCTTTCCTCTCAGGTTAATCCTCTCAAGACCCTTGCTCATTTGTCTTGCTCTGACTCATCTGTAGCATGTACACATTTTAAGGCAATGATGTGTTAACAGTAGATAGACTGGAATTTGATTTAGGTGGAAATTAGTAGCAATGTATTATTTAAAAAATTAAATATTTAGAATACAGCATGGTGATTTTGGTATACTGTATCTTTCTGGAATATCCTGTACTTCCTCACAGAAGGTACATAAAACATGAGTAGCCCAGAGACTAAGTATATTATGTAACAGAACAGCTAGACCTTAAAATATTGTGAAAGGCCTATCCCTATGAATGTAAAAGGCAGTGAGCATTCTCCCTCACCCCTTTGCATTTACCGTTTGTAAGGGAATATTGATAACCATAATTTCAAATGTAATAGTTTTCTGTTTAATAATGGAGGCACTTCAAGGAGCCATAAAAACAATACACTAAGTAATTAACAGGACAGATCTGAGTTATCTCAAACTCTTCACAATGAACCAACCTTCTCCCCAGCACCAGCACCTATAAGACAGCAGTTACAGATGATTCAGTCCTAAATAATGGAAGATTCTTCTTAAACCACCACACTCACACTGAAGTAAATTCCCAATAGCAATTTGAGTCTGTGTTTTGAAAGCTTCCAAACCTGCTTCAGTGGTTTCTGAGTGTCTTTCTCTACCTTCATGAGAAAACTGAATTCACCGAACAACCACAGACAATAGAGTGTCTCTGCACTGATAGAAACAAATATATCATAAGATCACCTTGAAGTCACCAGTGACTCGTTGGCCAAATTACAGCTGTGTCCCTGTTGAATCTGGAGCCTCTGTTGGCTATCCAGGTAAGTCCCCTGGCATGCACTGCTCACCTTTCTACCTATCCTTGGCTACAGTGAGAGCAAGAAATCCACCTCTTGCAGCCTTACTGTTTCGTCTCTCCACCTTCAACTCTTTTACGCTCTTTAGCCTACTAGCGGAGATCCAGAGATCCTCAACCAATATCAAGAAAGTTTCCAGTTCACAGATAAATAATGTGGATGGCTCTGATTCCAGCTTGTGGCTACCCTGTAGTACAAATGATTAAGACATGACTCTAGGTCACGCAGCCAATGGTCACATAAAGGTGATCTGAGTGACCGCGTAAGAAGGGAAATGGAGGGCTCACAGAAACATTTATGCAAAAGCAGCTGCTCTTTGGTTCATCTAAGCTGTTTATAGCCATCCCTGTGATATCTAATTATGTACACAAAAGTACAGAATTATGAGGCCTTTTGCAGCCAAAGGTCTCATGTCAGATGTGAGCCAAACATTGGATGTAGGCATATCCCCTACCATCAGTTCTAAATACTAGTAAAGACATACCCTCAAATCAATGCTACTAAAATTACTTGGGAGCAGATTTCATTCTATTTCCTTCTCTCCCTCTCTCCTCCCCTCCCTTCCCTTCCCCTCACCAAAAATTATTTGGAATGACTTGGCAAATCCTGAATGTAAAAAATCCCTGATCTAAAATTACTCACTGCTAAATCATTCTGAGGTCTTTACATTGGAAATTCAAACCATTCTGAACAAGCATATGCTTCACAATAGATGTGTTTCATTAAGGAAACATAATTCCTGCAGTCAGTTGTAGATGTAAAAATTCAGACTTTGCTCAGCTTAGACAGAAGCTGCTATTTTTTGGAAAAATTGCTGGTTACAAACTCACTCAAACTATTTCTGGTAAAGCAAATGCCAAAGAAAAGTGAATGTACTTGGAGGAGCTGTTTAAAATTCAAGCAAACTGTTAGGAACCAAGTGTTTTGGAGGAACAGAGGGCTCACTGTATTTCAATATCTTCTAGTAAAACTCTATTTGTCTGCCTAAAAGTGAGAGTTCCATATGTATACTACATTATTGCTTAATGATGGTTTAACCGTCTTGAAAGCTGAGGGATGGGCTTTTGAAGCAGGGGAGTATCATCAGACTCAAAACAGCAAAGCACAAACTTGTCTTCCAGTACAAAATGTGAAGTGACATTTTTAATTATGCTGCACCAAGCAGCAAGACTGCTGAGAAAACTGCAGAGCTGCCAAGGAATTTCTGGATCTGATACCGCTTTCACTTACTGTTTTTTATAAACTGGTCATCAACAAAAAGCAGTATTTCAATCTAAATTGTATGAAGCAATGTAAGTAAGATTCAGAAATGAACAGATTTTTGCAAGCACACAATCTGTTAGGAAAACGATGAAATCCATTTCTTTTAAGAGAGCAAATATTAGAAGCACTAAGTTATTGAAAGCCAGAGGTGTAAGGGGAGCACTACAACACTTTAAAAATCTTTTATCTGGTAATTCAAAAAAGCCAGGTTTGTGCCCTGTTGATTATGTTTGCTTTTTTCCACCTGTTCTGACATTCTTGACTTCAGTTCCATGTTTTTCTTTGTTACCAAGCTTCATCAGAATTACCAGTTCCTATTAGTTTTTCACTACCTTAGCCCCACAGCTCAAACTGCGTTTGACCTCTGTGCAAGCTTTTCGCCCTAATAATGAAAATCACCTCCAAACACAGGTAAACTTTTCCTAAAGCAATCCAGTTTCTACCTTAGCTATACTGGTGTGTTTTCAGTCCATTCTCTGTCCAGAAGCAACTCCATCCCCTTTGAATCTCAACAAATTATTTCCCCTTTGTGTCAGTTCTCCAACTCTTTTCTAACAAACTGGCTTTCCATTACTCAAATGGACTTCCAGCCATGTCTCCAACACAAATTTTCTCTACCAAGTCCTTTGAGCACTTGCAGAAGTCTACCGTTTAGTCACTTTTTGTGACTACTCTAAAAATGCAAATCTTTCCCACCCCAACAGACCAGCTGTTTGTCACAGTAACAATTTTAGATATGGTATTGCAGTCTCCTCTGCAGGCTGCACTGCTCCATAGTTCCTCCTTAACAGGAACGTTACTCCCATTACTCCAATTTAAAACAGGGGTCTTAGATCTCTGCTCTCCTGGGGCATCCTGGATTGAGCTGGGATAAATGTTTACAGAAAGATGAGGAGTTCCCTGCCTGGGTTCTGGAAGGCAGTAAAATTTTTATCCATCTCTTTGCTGTAGGATCCCTGGGGCATGCCGTAACTGACAGCTGAAAAACTCATAGAGCAGCATTATTTTGTTTCCTTATCACATCAAGAAGGTGGGTAACCAGGTCTGACTGGGCTACCCAGACAAAATACAGAGCCTATGGAGTTCAGGGCAAATTTATGAAATGAGGTGGATTGAAAATATGGGATCAATAGATATCAAATTGCTTCTTCCGGAGGAAATTCAGCTGCCTGTTGCAGAAATGGAGCCTGTGATAAAACGAGCTATAAATGTATATAACAAAAGAAAAATAAATCAGAAATTTGCTCCATCCAATTAATCCTGAGGCCTACAAAGTGAACACATCTTCACTTAAATGAAATGTCTTGCAAATGGTTACATTTCTAACCTTCGTAATAGTGCTCTCAAAAAACAAGTAGATAGAATTATAAATGTCCACAGATTACAGCACAAGGCTATCAGTATAGTCAATCTAGTATCAGTTTCTAGAGAAAGAGATAAAATTGCCTGAACCAGGTTACTTTATTGTTATTATGTTTTATTCGCATAAAGTGATTGAAAATACATTGCCATTGTGCATCTAAATACATCAGTCCAAGACCATTTTTTGCTCCCAATTTTTCAATTTGCACATGAAAATGTGCATATAAAAAACCCAGTTATTAATATGATTTTAAGGAAAACTTAGCTCTCTCACAGAAAGCAAACCTTGAAGTGTTCTGAAACTGATAGTCTGAAGTCCTAGTGTTACATGTGAGAAGTGGCAATCAGCCAAATTCTTATAGCAAAGAACTCTATTGGTGTTATCTGTGAGAATGCTGCTGTTCTATCTGTTGCCCTTTCAGCTAGTGTAACAGAAAATATAGAGCTTATTCTGCATTCTAAAAATTCATTTGGGGCAGCTCCTGAAAGCTGAACAAAAACAATGAGAGGAACTTTCAGAATTTGCTGTCACTCATTTTCACATTTAACTCCAAAAAGTAATTTCTGAAACATAAAAGAAACAGCCACATAAATAGTTTTGCACCCCAGAATGGAGGTGCCCATTACTAAGGGTACAAGAAACATGTGCCAAAGGGTTACCTGCAGTGCAAGACAAAATATGACAAGATTATGCAATATTTATTGCAAAGCAGGAAAGTGGCCCTATGTAACAGCAAATAAGGCAGTTAAGCAGAATTCTATTTGTAGACAGACAGGAATATTAACAGCATGATAATGCCCATTCAAGGACATCAGCATAATATGCAAGTGTGAAAAATAACAGTTTATCAGTTTCTGCCCATGACTATAATTTCTGTAACTACAAAATTATTTAAATTTCCAATAAATGCTTTGGAATATGTTCAACAAATAGTTTTCTATCAATATATTACCAGATTTATACTAATTCAAAATTATTCCCATAATAATCATAACAAAATACCAAAATTTCCTTGTTTTTCCTGTTACCTAGCTAAAATATGACTTTCAATGATTTTGAAGATTCCAGTTGTTTCTAAGTTGTGGTAATCCCAAAATGAAAGACTAATTTCTTTTAGTGTTGTTTACAATCTTAATAAATAAAATACATCATGCTAGACATTTGCAGCAGTCCAACTGGATTACTAATGGGAGTAAGTATGATTCTTCTGTCCTTAAAATGAAGTTCACCTTTCAAATCTAACTTCTTCAGCACAAAACTGCTGCTAACAAAGCAGTATTGAATTATTGCTAAGACTTATATTCATGAAATTAGGAAACTCCTTTTTGAGTGGGATACATCTTCTTAGATAACAGAATTGACACAAGAGCCAATTTACAATACTTTAAAAAAACAATGACACCTTTTTGGATTCTTGTCTTAGGGAATTATGAAGCAGGAGATCTAGTAAAAGGAAGAACTTAATTATGACACAGGTGTGGTATTTTTACTGAGATTCTTTTTTGTTCATGCTATTTCATAGCATCACATAAGGGAGGAATTTTCTATTTTCCTATTACTTGTGTCAAACTAAAGCATCGCAGCAAGGCATCATATTGTCACTGAGGCAGGATTTACCTTGGTTAGAGCTTTTGAAAAAAGTGAAAAACTAGTTTTTAACTAGTCTTACAAGCAGAAGATTTAATAACTAACAACAATAGAAAAACTTGTGTAAATAAGCAACTTGGGAAAAACTTATATTTCTTTAAAATAATATAATTTTTCTTAAGTATTTCAAAACTTTTCACCTGATTATTTTTATTCACTATTCAGGAAGCACATTTAGTGAAATATGAAACTTGCTTATGTGGTGCTTTCAAGTGTATGGAATACTGAGCTCTCTCTCTCTTCCTAGCAGTCCTCTTTGCATCTGGTCTTCTTTCCGTTTAAAGCCCTTCTTTTACTACGAGCCAAACATACTTCATAAGATTATTTTCAAACTCCACATTAACATTTTCCAAACATTTACCACAACCAGAAACACTGAGAAATTGTAGAAGGAGCAGTGTCAGCAGCAGTGAAGTTCCTCAAAGACAAGAGCAGCAGCTGGAGTCACTAGCTAGAAGGATTTACTCTGGCCACAGAACAGCTAACTACTTTTAATTGCTGTCACGAGCTCTATCCACTCTCCAGAGGAGGTGAGGAAAGGATGGCTATGCAGAGGAAGAGGGTGTTCACAGCTGCAGCCAGTTGTTACAGCTGATTCTTACTCCTCCATTCTGGGAGGATTGAACCGCAGCTGCAAGGAACCACACAAAGACAGATGGCCCCTCAAAAGAGAATTACCTTTTCAAAAAGTTTGATAAAAATAAATATGATGATTTGAGAGTATGATACAAGAAGTTTCTCTGCCACCTGCTTCTTGCCAAAAGGAAGTCAGCATGTAGTGGAAGGCACTGGTCCCTAGACACTCAACAATTCCATTCTTAAACAAGCTCTTGTAGTGTCATTTGAAAGGCAGCATCGTACGTATTCCCAAGCAGATTTGATGGGCTTTGTTGCTTTCACAGAATGAACGGCTCTGTATCTGTCAGCTTCAGCTGGACTAATTTGCAACACTACACAGACTTAAGGACAGAAACAATTTGCACTTACTAAAACAGTTCTTTCATCAAAGTCTGGAAGATGAACCCCACCCATGAAGACAGAGGGAACAGCTTGCATCATTAAGCACTGCCCTTTAGAGCTGACAGCTGCTGCACTCACATTTAAGAGGAAATTTCTCTTTCTGTATTTTCTACCCCAACTTTATACTCAAATATCTCTAGCTCAACTATTTCCCCACTAGTCACAATACTTCCCATGCCTTCAAAGTTACAGAAATCGTGCTTGGTAAGAAGGACTTTCTGGCCATACAAAACTAGTCCTTCTTCCTTCTCAGTTCATACACAACCTGATAATACAGAAGATATTGCAGATATCAGATTTAGGATTTAGATGCCAACATCACCCTTTAATGCATGTGTTATGACTTTTAAAGCATGTTGAAATCTAATAGAGATGGAGCTTTCTTTTCTGAAAACTTAAATGCCATTGAGGATGGACATGAAATGTTCTGAGGTGAAGAGTTCTCTACAATGGCCAGGAAGACCATCGGAAAACTGAAACAAACATTTACTGTGAATGCAATCTAAGAATTATATTAGTGAGATGGCTAGGTCTTTATTTTATTATTCATTCAAATTCACCTCCCTTTCCAAAGTTTATTTTTTTTCTCAAAAAGACTTATCAATGAAGTCCCATCTCATCTGAAATTTAATGGAATAATGTATAATTATTGCTCTAGCATATTGCACTAATATATTGCTATTATTTAAGAAAGATTATTTAGGTTAATAAAAAAAAGTTATGCTTAGTTCCACCAACACAGGAGGGAAAATAATCACTGTAAGTGAAGAGAATGAATTAAAAATAAATGTTGTTATTATACTTAATTTGACAGGAATCAGGATTCCTATTCTTGGACTGAAGTAAATCTTCTTAATGAACAAAATAGGCAGACAATATTAAGTATAACTTCATTCAAATACAGCAAAGATCCCTGATTCCCTAATGTTTATTTTACCCTTCCTACAAAAAATAAATTGTCATGTACCCAATCTTGGCAAAGAGAAATGCTGTTGGTAAAATAATGTTTTACCAAGTTTAAAGGCCTTGATGTAAGTAAAATAATATAGGCAAATTCTGTATAGTTAGTTAAAGTTATCTTCAGTCTATTATAATTGCAATAATTGCTGCTCTCCTCTGCTTCAAGTAGTCACTAGATGAGATTATTTTCAGCATTAAAAGAAAACAAGAAAGCAACCGTATCCCTGCCAACAGCTCATCTCCACATACAAGCTTCTCAAGAACACAGCAAAAGAATACAGAATTATTGCCTTACCTCAATTTTTTCCCATATGGTTTCGTAATTCTCCTGATGTTGTATATCTTGCATCAGTTGATGAATTAAAGCTGATTTATTTGAAGAAGTCTCATTCCCAGTGGGCTGAGTGGCAGCAGTCCTTTCTGAATTTTCTTCAATGTATTTTTTAATGCAAGATACAGGCATACAAAGATCTTCATCAGAGAGAATATCGCTGAGAGGCCCAGATTCAATACTGTCACCTAAGGAGGATACTATATCACTTGAAGAACTTGGTGAAATTCTACCCCTTCTTTTGTGCTTTTTTGTCTGGTATGTCGGATACATTTCTGAATCTGAGTTCATTTCTGACAGCTCCCAATCATCAATGTTTTGAATGGTTTCTCTTCTGGGCTTTTGGGGCAGCAACTTGGTCAAATTTTCTAGTTTTAAAGCTAATACTTCAGTCTGTTTGAGATGTGAAGGAAGTGCTAAGTATTCATCAGATCCATACCATACTTCACTGTCTTTACTGGTTTTTTGAGTATAGGGTGGTGTTGAGGGTAAGATTTTATTTTTCTTTCTTCTCAGTAGAAGAGGGGATGAGTTGGAAAGCTCAGAACCAGCTGAAGAAGCACTCTTTTGGCTACGTGTTGGTGAACTGAAGGGCTCAGTTTTACCTTGTGATTGCCCATTTGGATCTCTCTGGTTACAAGAATCTGACGATGCAGAAGAATCTGTTTCTATCTCCTCCAGAGACTTAGAGTTATGAGAAGTAATTCCATTCTGTAGAGAAGAACACCCTCTTTTTTCGACTTGGGTTGATGGAGCTGGTTTACACATACTTCCAGGTTTTCTGTCAGTTTTCACTTTCTCTGGAGAATCATAAGACTTCTTGTGCTTTGATTTTTCTTTACAGGTGTCAAAAGTAGACTTTCCTAGAATTATGGGACTGTCTTTAAAGTGACCGTTTATTGTGTAGTCAAGATTTTTATCACTTATTGTATTTAAGCAATCGTATGACTGACTAACTGCAGATGGACTGTTAGTATAGAGCGACTGTAAAGCTAGGCAAAGCTTGGACCTGTCTGGTGGATCTAACAATGAGGGTGTACTTCTACTCATTTCACTTTTAACTATTTGAGAGATCTGCCTTTTTAAATCGTTGGCTTCTATATAATCTTTAAACACATCATCTTTCAGAAATAGACCTCTTTTTGGCAATGTAGGCTGCGTAGGAGAGTCTTCATTATAGTTAAAGCAATCTCTTATGGACCTCTTAGGTGTTGAATTTTCACAGTGAGAGTGTTTGATATTTTCACCAGTGTGCTGTTGAAGGTTGCACTCTGGATTCTTTGATATGGAAACTGCTTTGCTGTCAGTAGGTAAAACACCATTTTCAGAGCAAGGTCCTTTAGAAGGAGAGGAATTTGCAGAAGGAGATGCTAGTGAGAGATCATGTGATGCTTTCTTGTCTTTGCTTTCTTCTCCATCTTCTGCTGAAAGAGGTATATGATTTTCTTTCTCCTTCAATGCTTCATTACACTGGGAAGCAATGGAATCTGTTGCTACTGCAAGTAAACCCACACTTCTGATAAGTCCTGGAAACTCCTTATCCATCTCACTGTAGTTCCAGGATTCAAATGATTTTGCTTTCCCTTGACTGGAGGTCATATCATCCAGAGCACCAAGCAAATCCTCACTAGGACTGTAGTCAGATAGTTCAAATGCAGTAATACCACAATCCAGGGACAAGTAATTTTGAGAACATTTGATGGTTAACTGTCCAGAATCATCAACTTCAGTTAAAGAGTCAAGACGATCCTGCAATACAGGATTGTACTTTTTTTAGAATATTAACTTTCATATACAGAACACATGAAGTAATGAAACAAAAAACAATTCCTGTGTTTCACTGTCTAACATCTAGAAAAGGGTTCATCACTGACCTGCCTCTTTTTGCAGTACCCTGTATATGAGCTAACCATTCTGAAGTATTTGGGAATTAAAAATGGCAGTAAGCTGAAAAATGCTTCATTTCAGTCTGGTGCAGCAAGTTACCCAAAAACAGCAATTCACTTTTGTATTGGTATTTTCCTCATTTAATTCTGCTTTCAGTTTTACTTACTGTTTAGGTGGGGACTCAGAAATTCAATACAGCAGACTTGAAGTGTTTCCTGTTTTAACTACCTCAAACAGGAGGCAGGGTACCTTGGGGGCTGCCGAGTGTACCACTCTCCTTATTAATCTTGTTTTCTCAAAAATCCATGCTGTTCTACAGTCTTTCAGCTGATTGGCAGAATGTTTTTTCCAAGCATCATGTAACAATGATGGACATTTGTTCCCATAATTATAAGATAGAGATTGCTAATTACATTTCACTTTTGTGTAGCATTATCACCTGAAAATTTATTTGCCAGATATTTAGAGCACAAATGAAGAATGGCACAAGGAAAAGAAACTATAGCCAGGAATGTTAGGCCTCCAGCCTGACATGCTCCCTTGTCAATATTTTCTCAATGGAAGTCCTTCAGTCTCAGAAACATGGAAAGAGCCAGAGGAGACCATCTCAGGTGGCAAATGCGATTTTAAGATCAAAGTCAAATTAATGCTTATAAATATTTTGGTCTTGTTTGAAGGACAGTAGAAAAAATCTGATGAGATTAAGATCCAAAACTGCATGATAAATAACATTCACAGCAAAATTATATTTAGTATACAGTGTAAGCATATTTTCAGTCGATCTTCTAATACATATACAGGACTTTTGCTTATAGAGGCTACTTTAAAAAAATATCACAAAGGGGAGAAAATCATGTTCTAGGATTCTAATTTTACATGCCTAAATCAGTATAATGGTCTTTCTTTCCAGGTTCGTTCTCATAATAGTTTTTTGAAGCAAATTCCTGAGTATCCACAATAGCTTTATGTCTGAATTATTCTCTGAACAACTTGTCTCACTACACTGCCCAAATCCATAGTCTAAAGACCTTCAGAATCATGCTTGAAGAAGGTGCAATAACCATGTAATCTCTCCATCTCACAATGAACTGCTTGGATTTGGTCTGAACAGGAATTATCTTAATAAAGAAGGCTATTGTTTGCCGACTCCCCTAAACATAAAATCGTACAATATCCAAGCCCTGTACTCCATCCACCCCACCTTGCTTCACTCAAAGTAAAAATAGAAAAAAATCCTCTAGCTAAAAATACTCATAGAAAAAATTTACTAGAAGGGTATTTATCAGCCATAGTCTTAGATACGGAACATATCTCTTATTTAGCATATTCTATCCAGATGTAGATCCCGTGCCACAAATCTGGCATTGTCAACAGCTCAGAATTAAAAGAGGAATTTTCTATAAATCTGTCAAATTTATATGTTGGAGCTGCATTTGTTTAGAAAAATAGTGACTAAACAAGCTGCATTGTCCTTCTAATCTCAGGAAATTATTAGAAACTGTAAAACCATATATAAATCAAAACCCTTTCCAAGGCCCTAAAGGCCTTTATTTTTTCTGAATAATGAGCTCCATTCCTTCATCTCTTAAAAATGTGTTTATTAACATTAATAAAATTTACAATCATATGCATTAAACCATCTTGCTTGGTCATTTTCCAAGCAGCCTCTGAAATGTGTGCTTCAGATGAGTTTTATTTAATGCCAGTATTACCATGTTTTTATTGTTTTCATCTCATAAAAATATTAAATTTAATTATTTATATGGCTACCAATAGGAATGCCCTAGTTATAAACTTTTTTCCCTTTTCTTGTATTAATGGTTCCTTTAAAGGTCTCTAGGCTGTTTCCAATACTTCTCATATTTATATTTAAAGCAGTAAAAGTTTGCCTTTTTTTTTTATTTTTTCTAATGTATTTATTTAAGAGGTAAGATATTTCTGTTTGAGAACATCAGGATTCACTGTATTTTACCAAAGCCTGATCTTTTTCTTATTTCCTGGTTTCTCAATTCTGACATAAAACTCAGGCTGCACAGAACTTATTTTTCTTTTCTTCTTAACTATCTCTGGTTAATTCCTGAAGGAGAAATGGTCCTTCAAAATCTTAAGTCTTCCAAGTTTTTTTGTTAAAACAATTACTTGCTTAATTTTGCGTGTCTATCATGGCAGACAGCTTGCCTCACTCTTGCCTCTGTTTCCTCCAAGCCACAGAACTTTGTGTGCCCCTTCCTGCTGGCATCCTCTTCGGTGTGGCACTGCTGGGATAGCCTAAAGCACACTAACTGCCTGCCCAGTGATGAGCTGGGTACCTAACCAGGCCAGTGCAACCTGTGCTGTGTTTTGGTGTGTTTTGGTAGCTACTCTGCCACTGTTATCCCTGTTCATCATGCTGAGGACAGCTTGTGCATATTTATGGGTATTGCAGCTACAGTGTAAATACAGCCCAGGTGCGACTGTTGGGCTGTGATTGACTGTGCTGTCTGTGAGCTGACTGTGAATATTAACATATGAAAGATGAAAGAGTCTCACTGAACACCAAAGAAACCTTGGCAGTTCATTTCTTCTAGGGAACTCCTTGGTTAACGCTGGCAGGCAAAGCTGCTCTTCAGCATCCTGCAGAACACAGCGGACTTAAGGAATGAGCCAAACATTTTGTGAAATTACGGGTTCATGAACTACAGAAAAGCATAGTATTTGAAATTTGTTCAGATCAAATTTCTGTCTGGCCCGGTATCTTGTTTCTGCATCAGTTTGAAACATTTTCTGCTAGCTGAGCTCTAAGGCATGGGTATACGTACACGGCCCTTCTACACACATTTCTACTCTCACTCCCAGATTCTACCAACCACAGGGAGCAGCGTAGTGATTGCCTCATCTGGAGGTCACAATTCTTCTAATCTTTGCTTAAATTTTATATTTTTTTAACTTATTTGCTCTTCTAAGTGTCCTACATTAGTGAATTCCAATAAAAGTAATTACTGTGTGTGAAATCTTGATTCTTTTAATTTCAAATCAGATGAGCTCTCAATCTTAGGAGACAAAATTCTTGGTTCATAATCCCAAAGGGGTATTGAAAATTAGGAGGATTATTCTCCAGGGAATAGTTATCTGTGTGGGCAAAGGTTTCTAGATTTGCTTAAACAGACTCACTATTCCCTTACGCGTGAAAATCCCTAAAAGAAAATATTTATATCGTGACGCACTTACTAGTCCTACAATGTAGTCATGTCTGGGAAAGGATGGGGGGGAAACACCATAAAAAAAGATGGGTAAGAGTAGATACAATTGTCCCTATGTTATATTTTACTTACTTTTTATATTCATCAACTAAAGCTGCTATCATTATACCTCTTAAAAATCTTGAATACCTGAAGGTTAGAAACTGCAGAACAATTTCTGTGAACCTATTCAAACAATAGGGCAGAAACCTGATATCAACTTTGTGTCCCTGCTATTGCTAGCCATTAAATTTATCAAATATTGTTTATGTTTTAATTGAGTTGGATAAAAAGGATGATGTCAGCATGTTTTGTCTTTTATATTACCATGTAAGCCTATCTGGCAACATGTGTTTTCCCTACTGAAAAATAATCTTTCCTTCCCCAATCAGTCCTTCTCTCTATAGCAAGAATGTTTTTTATAGCAGTTGTAATCAGATCCAGATGGAACATTTCCTGTTTCTTAGTATCTGAATATGCACCTTCTTTATGTCTTGAAATTACCATGTCCTTGTCATAAAATAATGACTTCCACAAAGTCACAAATCTGGATATAAAGACAAGAGTTGATTTCCTTCAGACTTGCCAGCAGTTTACCAGTAAGAGCAAAGCAGAAACTGAATCTGAAAGAGCCAGGTATGTACACACCAGGAAGAGGGGGTGTGGAAGGTGGGCCTGGGCATCTCTGAGCATTGATTTCTGGACCACCCACTTTGTTGTGCCAAAGACAAATATAAAACCCAACATGCAGCAGAGAAATATTCACATTCTCTTTGAAGTGGAGTGATATGAAATGCAGGACATGTCTAGGGGACTTCTGACTTCCTCTGTAACACAGGTCACAGAATTCATTTCACTGATCTAGAGGTTTCTTTCTGTAAATGTATCTAATCATTACAAAAGCATTTTATCTTAATCTTAGGACCATCAAATAAAAAAATCTTCTACATGCTATTAACAAATAATTACCCATACTATTAAAAATGTCTGTCTTCTTTAAGTTTAAAAAATTAGTCCAATGGTGTCCTTCTAACAAAGTTAATTTAGTAATGATAAATTCAAAGGAAAAGGCATTTTAGTTAAATGAAGCCAGGTTTACAAACCATTTACATGTGTGTGAATTTGGCGTACAGTCAGAGTAAACAGTGTATGATTCTTGCATTATTGTTTCTCAGACAGAATGTGTGACTGTTTAAAGGCATAATGTAGAATTGTCACTCAAATTAAAGACCATCCTCTTGCTCTAAAGGAATGACCTCGGCTGGAAAGTTTTGGAAACATTTTGTAAGCTTCACATTTGTGTATGCAGGAAGGAAATGTGGAAACTTTCACTGAAGAAATCACTGCACACTGAAATTAACTTTTGAATTAGTTGTAAGCCTTAAATACCCAAGTGACCAGATGAACAACTTCAGAACAGATGCACCTCTGTAAGTCTTTCAAATCCTTTCCAAAAAATATTTCAATCAAGAGAAAACATTGCTAGCCACTAGCATGACATCTCTGAAAGCTGATCTTAATTTGCACTAATTTGGTTCAACAAGAACAAGTATCAGCTGAAACTAAAAAAAAAAAAATAAAAATTTTTTAAAAATTAGCAAAATATCTAGATGTAAGTCATCCTTAAAACTGTCATCCTAGCAATTTTGAATGTGCAAGAGGGATGAGCTGCTTCAAACACAGATGAAATTCTTTAAATTGGATTTAGTTACTGTACCTCCTTAGTCTCTTCAGAAAATGCTTGCAGAATATCAGTCTGCCTGGTGTAATTTCCATTGGCGTCTTGTAGTCCCTGGAGAATACGTTCTCTCAGAACCAGGACAGAAACACGTAGCTGGTGCCAGAGTAGTTGCACTGTATGGATATCGACTATCACATTGACAGAGTAAGACAGAAGCTTCAGGGAAAACTCAGTCTCTAGCAGAGCATGAATTTGTTCAACGTGATCAGATATATCTTCACAAATATCCTGTAATGGAAAGATAAAGTAGATATTTAGCTACGGGCATGGTCCTTTCATGGATCAGATCTACTTTTCACGTACTTTTAATTAAATGCAAACTAGGTTTTTTCATGGAGGAAATATACTGTAATTAATACATCCAGACTTTTTTCTTTTTTTTTTTATTCATGGCAATGCTACAGCAACTGAACCAGCAGCTGTCCTGTTTGGCAGTACTGCTCGGTAAGTGCAAAGACAGTATACAATAAAGAAGGATGGCACAACAAGATCACATGAATCAGAAGCAGAAAACTGACACCATAAAGTGACATTCTAGAAGACAGCACTAGGAATGAAAGTGATAAGATTGCCAGGAGCTGTCTCCCTCTCTGCTCCACACACAAACCCAAGCGCACACACACACACACACACCCATGCACACGCACCACAGTTAAAATGCTAAGAATCTGGTCTGTGCCATCAACAAAAAAATACGTATGGACAGAATTTAAATCTAACCTATATAACCAAGCAACACAAAAATCTGGGATAGGCTCAATGGCTATAAGCTATTTCTGCTACCCATTGCTGCCTGTGGTGGTGACAGGGCACTGATTTTTGCATAGTCTTGCTCTGGGCACAAAACTGAACGGAAGATGGGTGGGAAAGGAGAAAGAGGGAAAACAGAGAAGCTGAAAACAGCTGTGTTGAAAAAGGAGAAAGAAAATATGGGTTACCAGGTTAAAAATCTAAACTTTTGATGGAATGGTATCCTCCAAATTTAAAATTAATATTACAGATTACTAAGGTTGTGCTGCATACAGAGTAAAATAATTTCAATCTGCTCTTCATTTTCTTTGTGAAAGGACAAATCATAATACTAAGGAACATTTAGGCATATGCTATTGAGCAAACAACACTCTATAACAATTCCATTTGAAAACTATGTGTTAAAATCATGTTATATACAAGTAAGGAAATGTGCTTAAACACTGAAAAAAGTTGGCACTGGACCCTAGAAGTTTCTCTACTACATCTCTGGCAGTAACTTAAGATGAGTAAGATTAATGTGACTTAACAGCACAATTAAATCCAAGACCTATTTATTAAGAAAAATATTAATTTAATTCAAACCTTCAGAATATCCTTTATATATCTATATATAAATAAAAGTAAGAATAATCATAATTTTGCATTTCAAATTTGCTATTAAAACAGTTCCATCAGACAATTACAATGAAACCTTATATCTCTGATGATACTCTTGGAGTTTTGTACAGCATTGGCATAACAGGAAAATCAGTAAATCTGATTATGTCTAAATTAATAATACAATACAGTAATTTCTTTAAGTTCAGATTTGGCATCTTCAATATGAAAGTAATGACAAAGTATTTAATATGTAGTTCCACGTATGTAACAAATTAAACCAAAATCAAATCTCTAGATAATATTAAATAATTATGTATAACAGATAGTACAATATTAGCTGTTTTCAGTTGCCATTGGTAGGTACTCATTTTAATAAAACACTGACAGTTACATCAAGTCCTCTGCAAGAGTAGTTCTCAAAAATGCCAGATGAGCACAAAATGTTGGAGTTTCAATGAGCAGATCATTGCAGCTGCCCTAAGAGAAAGGCAGTATCCCTCCCCCTGTATCCTCAGTCTCCTTGCTGTAACACGCAGCATCTGTATTTGCAAGTGCAACACACACAGCCTCACCTGCCAACAGGTAGTGCTGCAATGCTCAGGGCTTCCAATAGCCACACACTTCCAGGTGAGCAAAGGGACACACTAGTTACCAGATTAGTGTGCTCATCTAATGCTACAGACACACAGACAGAGCTAAAACTCTCTGAGATTTGGAAAAAGTTTATATTATCCATTTAGCCAACTACAACTGATACATGACTGAAAAGTGCAGCTGTAATTCTATGTTGTTTCAAATGTTTTTAAGAATATACCTAATTAATTAGTTTAACTGAATTTGCGTTCACTTCTCCAAGATTGTTAATGTTTTTTTTTTTCTTTTGGCCATAATGCAGTTTAATTTTCATTTCAGTGATTAAAAAATAGATTGTGTCCAGTAACTGTAATTTTGTAAATTAGACACAGTCTATAGAAAAGTATTTAATATACCTCCATTTAGACTATTTATGTGAATGAGCTTAAGGACGTGCCAAGTTTCTAGTATTTTCCAGCTTCACACACACAGTTACATGCTGAATTCAACTACCATATGAATTCTCAAAGTGGTTGAAAACACAAAGCCATAAAAAGAAAGAGCTAGCAATGAACAAGTGTCTTCTGACAATTGTTTGATAATGTACTGAAAATATTGGCTAATGAATCTAGATAATAGTCTAAATCAAGAATTGAAACCCACTCTTCAAACAAGTTTTCTCTTGATGTCCCATTATGCTGACTACAAAAGCATCTCAAATTTCTGAAGTAGACAAAATTTCCGCAACAAACCAACTTTATACTGAAATGCAAATCCCAGTACCACTAGGGGTTAGAAAGAAACAGATATACAAGAACATATGCTGTTAATTTTTGCATGGCTTGCTAGAAGTTGCTCATTTTCCTCAAAAAGCAAAGCCTACTTACTTATGACTACTGTGGCCCACAGCAACAGCCAAGTGCTTTATGTACTAACAAGGTAATTAAGAGCTCCTTACAGCTTCAGTAGCATGGAGAGAACCTAAGCCCAAACCTGGTCAGATCCAAAATCACATTCTCTTATCTTATCATATACTACTACCATGTCAGTAAAAGACAAAGTACCAGCTCTTAAAGGATTTAGGTTATACACAGAATGGGTGGCTTACGCAAAGCTTGTAAAAAATTAATCTAGGCCCCTATTGATACCCCCTTTCTTCAATTTTAACTGTCATATGATGGTGTGAAGGTGAAGGCTGTGCCAATGACAGAATAACTGTGTAAAGGTTAATGCTAGCCTCCTGGACAAAATAATTACAAAGAAATGCTAACTTTTGTCATGTAAGTTAATGCTGATTAGTGTTCAGCAGAACAGCATTAATAAAGCTGCATCCTATTTACTTGCATCTTTTCTCTACACTTGCCTGCCTGGCACAAACCAAGCATATCAAGAGGAAACAATATAATGACAAATCCAGCTGACATTTTCTAGTAACACTTTTTCTTACTACTGTACCTGATGTCTAGATTTACATATACTTCAGTAAAATTAAATTATTATACCTAGCACAGCTTTGAATTTAATAATTTTCTGTAACAATTAACACAGTTCAAATACTGCACAAAAAAGTCATGTTATGTAAGTTCATGATTTTACTGAGGCTCAGTATCAAGACCTGGTACAACACGGTTTCATTCTCCTCATTCTTCCTAACTCCTTGTAGGTGACCGCGTTAGAGCAAAACCAGCAGAACAGTTTTGTGCCTTTTTACACTTTGTATTTATAAATAAAGAACAGCAGTGTCACAAGATAGTACCTAAATGCTGTCATGAGTGCCAGTTGCTCTGACAAGAAGTGGCAGGTAGATAAAATAAATCATGCACTTTTAAGTAATAATCTATTGGCATCTGTTTGTAAATAAGCGTAGTTCCCGGTCAATGGTAACAATATAAAGTCTATGCATATAAGTGTGCAAAATCTTCCCCATTTTAACAGTATATAGCTGCATATCAGAAGATATTATAATCTGATTTTTAGAAAGAACCATTTCCAAAATAATTTTTATAATCATTAATCCCACATGTAAGATAGGCATTTTTATTTTTACACAGTTTCATAGTGGTATTAAGGTAAAGATTTTGTCATCCTCTCATGGGCTTTCCTGTAGCACTGACTGTGGAATTTCTCAGGCTACAGGGGTTGTACCCCATTTGGCTGCCAACTGCCCACTTCACTCAGTCTTCCAGACAGCTGATCCTGTATTTTGCAGCTGCTGAATCCATCAGCCTGCTCATAGCCCTCCATGTCAACTAAAATAGCCTGAATTGCAAACACTGCAGTAGATGAAGAAAAAGCACATAAACAAACCCTCAAGAGTCAATGAAAACAGCTTTGATGTCGACTTTTAAAAATATTTTCTCTCTGGTCTTCAAGAAACTGTGTTAAGATGTACATGAAACTACTGAAAGATGAAAGGTTGGAATATGTTACTTCAGAGTTAGTGTCAGTGACAGAGAAGCTATACTGGAGATTTTGTTCTTTGATCTTGCAGTAAAACCTCAGCAGGAAAAACAGGAAAAACTGCGTCCTACAACTGCTGTACATGCAAACATAATCTATGATTTAAGAAAATGTCTATTTGGTCTTTCCTTTTAAGTACTTTTTCATTCCTCAGAAGACAAATATTTCATCAGAATGTACAAATTCTTCTCTTTAGAATATATGTCACAGAATTTTTAGATTTGTTACTTTAATAGAACTTAAAAATTATAAATTCAACTAACTCTCTACACTACCCTTTTATGCTTATGCATATATGAAAAGGAAAAGAAAGATATTTTTATTTCTGAACATCTTTTAGAATGGTATTTTTCCTTTAAAATGCACTCTGACTGGTCAAAGAAATAGTTTCTCTTTTTTTCATCCCTACCTGCTGTACATTCAGTATTATAGTAAAGATAAAACTGTTCTATTCTTGGTGAAACCCTAAGAGCAAATGCTACACATAATTTTTTGCAGCTATTTTTAAGTACACAATTAAGTTAAACAAAATAACCATATGTGAAAAATCCAGACTTTAAATAAGCAAAATCCACTGTCACTGAAAGGCCTGGACAGACTTTGAGTTACCAGCCTGGCAAAAAGTGATTGAAGTACTAAAGTAGTGTACCTGGTATGGTTGTGGCATTCGGCCACTAAGGGAAATGAATGCATTTTACTGGGTGAAAATGCAAAGGAAAGCAGCTACCAGGAGGGTTCCGAGATCACTGGCTCTGCCTTCTGCTGACACTGACAGCTTGGAAATACCTTGGTCCCCAAAGCTTCTCTGCTCTTCCCTCATGATACTACACATACTACTGATAGTTACTTTTCCTGGCCCACCATAATTTTCTGCACGTTATTCTCTTTTCCAGTTTGGCTTTTCTTTTGATTTATTTACTCTCATTATTTTAAGTGAGCAACATTTTAATTATTGTAAAATTCTGGTAAGTGGCTCTAAGATGATCCGTTTCCTACTGTACAAATATTGCTATTGAAAAATTCTCAAAAAAGTTTTGACAATAAATATTCAGTTTGGTGAACTCTAAGTAGACATGTTTCTGCTGTGTTTTGTTATCTCAGGAATTGGTGAGTTACATTCTTTTATCATTGTACTTAGAAATAATGTGAAAGAGGTCAAATCATCAGTTCTTTGACAGAGCTGCTAAAATAGTAATGGTTTCTATGTAATTGTAACAAAAACAGAGCTGCTCTGTGATAATTTATTAGTTGTTTATGTGTTTTATTAGTTTGTTGTGTAAGTATATTGGTTGACTATTTATCTGCAAGGAAAATGAGCAAGAAGAAAGGAAGAAGTAAGTTATGATATCACACACTAAGCACTTCAGGCTGAGGAAAAATGCCTGAAATGTTAATGGTGAAACTCCTGTCTTGGGATTCCAGCAATTTGCATTTGTTTTGCCATATGGACCATTGCTGGGGCCAAAGGATCAAACATACTGGGAACATGCAAAAGGATTCTTTTGTCTGGAAACAGGGCAGTTGCTGCTGGAAGTTATTCCAACTCACTTGCCAGGACCAGCTGCAGTGTCTTACGAACCTAGGCCAACCTGTACCTTTTCTGTAGGAGGGAATGTCTGCAGGGAAGAGAGACTGCTTTCAAATGTTTATTTCTCCTACTAAATTTAATCAGTAATTTAATGGAAAAAGACTTTCTGAACACAGCGTTCACCACAGGCCAGATTCTTAATTACAAGGAAGCATTTACTTCACCCAGGAATCTTCAGATGGCTGATGCACAAAATCACTCTAAGGCCTGCGGTGGAACTGGAGAGCCACAGGAGAAGTTACGGCAGTAAAATGAGGCACATCAGAACTGCGTGGAAAGAGTAATGTGTAGACAAGTCTGGGCTAGCCACTTCTGGGGTATTCCTGACAACAGTAACATTGATGCGTGAATTACATTTGTGTAAGAAATTGCAAATGCAAGGTGAGTATAGCGAGTAAGTTGTTGTGGGAAGTGATGCAACATCTGCAACTAAATATTGTTTTCATATTCCTGAACTTCTGCTGGTTCTACTGTGCAATGTGCCTACAGCTACAACCTAAAAACTCTTTGAAAGCTTCAGAATAAAAGATATGTTCTTGTATCCCCAAGCCCACAATGTTTAGACAATTTTCTTATTAAAGTTATCACTGTACAACATTCCTTCCATGCATAACTGTACAAATTTTCATTTATCTTACTTTAAGCATGTTAAAGCAAATTGATTTTTATCGAAGGCTAACTTTGAAAATTTTAAAAGAATTAAAACTTGATATAAAATGTCATAGTTGTGCTGACTGAAATCTGGTTTTGTACTACACTCTGGAAGATATCATTGCACAGGTACTCTAGAACAGCTCTTCATGAAAGAAAAATAGTACTGAACCATGCAATAGAGTAGCAGGTTTTGTTTCTAGCTATTTCTGACAAAAAAGGAAAAATACCAAACTCTTATGAAAATCTAGTCAAGCAAGTGTTAGTAGAGGTAAATTTGGGGAAAAAACCACATTTTTCAAATGCCTGTTCACTGGATAATGGTAATTATATATCTATATCTATATCTATTTATAGATATATATATCTATATATCTAAATTACACTGATTATTTAAGATCACAAAGAAATGAGAAAAAATTACAAGGTAGCTTTATAGTAAGCCCACTCATCATGTATTATATATTCATATCTCTAAGTGGAATATCTATTCATATTTAGGACACTGAAGAGAGAAGACTTATTAAAACATCCTTCAAATACCTTGTCATTCTCTTCACATAACTCTACTTTTTCTACCATAACAGAAGAATGTAGGACATATTTTCCAACTCTCTTGATAACTACCTTTGAGTCTTACTTTTTTTACTCTCTTTACTTAGCATTTTCTTGCTTTCTGTATACCATATATACTAAGTGTATTTTAAAAGCATTTCTAACTATTTCAAATTACCACACACAAATAAAAACTGAGGATGCAAATGGAATTACATTTTACTCACAGAGAACAGTTACACTCTGCAGTAGCTAAGCCAACCAGCTCTTGGTAGCCTGGCCAGGACTAGGTAGTTTTTGACCTCAGTGTAGAGAGTAGTTCACTGGCTGTGAGGAAATCCCTACTACCATTTCATGCAAGACATAAAAAAACTTAACATGACAAAAAATCGTGTCAGCCATATGAAGAATCAGAAAGACTAGTCCTATTATTTAATCATAACTTACATAATTTTATCTACGATATGAAATAACTAGCAGAATTCAATGCTGTTGCACAAATAGTTCAATAATTTTCCAGCAAAACTGGTTATCCCTTTGAAAACAGTGAGTTTCAAACGTCTATGCTGGCAAACTCTTACCCTGACAGGTCAGCTTTGAATGTGTCCCACTCTTGTTCTCTCCCCATTTTTAGTTTGAAGAACTGGAATTACTCTTGACATAGAATAAGAAAATTTCAATAATTGTTTCTGCTTTCTTCAGAGCCATAGGATTTTCATTGTCTGAGCTCTATTTTCTGGTGAGCCAATCTGGTTTTGTTGTTTCTACAAGAAAATAGGTGCATCTATCTTTAAAGATTTTTTCAGTTTATAGATTTTTTTAGAAAGACTCAGGTTTTTATTGAATTCAACAGATTTAATTAGGGTCTTTGAGAACAGGTACTCTCAAGAGAAGAGTTTAGGTAAAAGAGAAAAATTTCTTGGAAAAAAGTCTCACTATAGAAATAATGAAGTTTTAAATTACAAACAAAATATATCCCTACATAAACAGCACAAAGTATTTTGGGCAGCAATGAACTACTGAGACATAAGATATCCAAATTAATAAATCAGTAAATAAATAAAAGGAACTTCAAGTTTACACAGGAAAAAAATTCAGGCCTTCTGCACAGGCGTGCAGAGCACAACAGAAAAATTTTAATCAAAATATTTTGACTTGCTTAAGCCAAAGAATGCTAACCCCATTCACTGTCTTTGACTGAAGCTTAGTGAGTATAACAGAATTTAACAAAGGATGGTGAGACTCTACTCTCATCTCAAATGAGATATGAAGAGTCAGAAGTGAAGGACCACCATCTGTGCCAGGTCTGCTGTAATGAAAATTGATCGCATGATAGGAAGTTTTCAAGTTAAGTGGCTGTTTATATCATTGCAGCTAAGCCTCCAAGAGCTTCTGTGACATGTTTTTGAAGTTATTTTCCATCAGTCATTATTTAGGACAGCAAAAGGGACAGAATCTCTCCTGGTCTTTATTACCAGACTTCACTTTATTGGCACGGTGGTTCCCTTTTATGTTTAATGAATCATAGAATCATTTTGGTTGGAAAAGACCAAAAGGTAACATTTAATCAATGAAATTTTATGGAAATTACTGAGTTTTTTTGCTTGGTTTAGAAACATGGAAAAGAAGCCTTACAGTCTTGCATGCTGCTTGCTGTTTGTGACCTTCTTACCCTCTCTCCTGAACAACAAATATTCAAGTCAGCCAGAAAGCCCTTGTCAATCTCCCAATGAGTTAATAACAATTACAAAGCACTTAGAGCATGTGGAGGCACTTCCTGTAGTCTGAAACAGATACCACCTACCCAGCCTACCAGGAGGCTTCTTCCATTCTGGATATCATTTACTGTGTTGTACAAGTCAGGGTTAGAATGTATAAAGCCATGATACAAAATAAGTAAATAAATAAATAAATAAATAAATAAATCCCGATAAACCATATACAAACAAACAAAAAAACCCCCTAGGTTTGCTATATTGAAGAACGATTTGAAAGACTGGCAGAAAGCTACTTTACATATTTAACGTCTTAAGTGAAAGAAGAAATAAAGAAACAAATTTCAGGAAAAAAATATTTATATGTCTTAAAGACATAGAAAATGTACAAGATTTTTATTCTAATTTTGATTCTGAAATTGCACAAGAAATTTATTGATTTAGTTATGGAATGAACTCTTTGAGCAGACTAATCAAGTCCCTTATCACAGAATCAGAGAATGGTTTGGATTGAAAGGGACCTTAAAGATCATGTCATTCCAACCCTGCTGCCATGGCAGGGACACCTCCCACTAGACCAGACTGCTCAGAGCCCCATCCAACCTGGCCTTGAACAGTTCTAGGGATGGGGCATCCACAGCTTCTCTGCGCAACTTGTTCCAGAGCCTCACCACCTCCCCAGTAATGAATTTCTTCCTAATATCTAACCTAAACTTCTTCTCTTTCTATTTGAAGTCATTTCCCCTTGTCCTGTCACTACAGTTCCTGATGATGATGATTAGTATGATTCCTGATTAGATGATATATTAAAAATTGTTCCTTGTTAGTTTCTGATATGTACAACATATGTCATAGAGAATGTTCCTGTGGTTTTTGACCTGAAATGCAATAAAGACAAAACTAAACAAAAAAATACCTCTAGTTTACATCCACAAAAGGAAAAATAAGGTAGAGGTTTTTGCAGGCTTTTTTAGAAGGCGTATAATGGAGATTAAATTGGAAACCTGTAATTATGGGACTGGAATGACATTCAAAGCTATCTGAACCATTCAAACCACATGCTTACGTGGGACTTTACATACAAAAGCATCTATTAACTAGTATTTCATGCTCTCTGGTTATTTCCAAATCTCACTGTCATCCCACATGTGTGTAATGTTCATACAGATGTATATGTAAAAGTTTGTGTATATTATCTTCTTTTCAAAAAAATCATGTCCATAGTATCCTTGAATTTTTGATTTAGTTGTAAAAGGTGTGCTGTATAAGTAGAAAATGATCAGATTTTGCAGCATATTTGCAGAACATTGGTCAGAAATACTTCTAAGATAAGCTAGCAAAAATTGCCATATCTACAACATAAAGCACTTCTTTATAATCAAATTGTGTCTAAGGAAACTAAAATCTCTGACATTAATAATAATGCTTGTTCTGGCTACTTATAAATATAAGCATGACAGACACTAGCATTTTAATACCAGAATTGTGTCTAAATATTTAATTTTAAAATTAGGCATAATATTTTAGTTAGAACTACTCAAATACACTGCACTTGTAATTTAGAAACACGTTACAACACTGTAGAGCACATTCCAACAACATATTCCTTCAAGGCATATACCAGTGTGACAGTTCTGACAAGACAGCTTGTACTCTGTTATTAGGATAATTCTAATGGTGCCAATTTTTGGCTTTACAAGGGAATTTTCCAGTGAAAAGCACTGACACACTTAATGGCTGTTAAGTTGCTGCTGCTTGAGAAACTACTTGTGCACTACACAGTAGGACTGAAGTGCCTTGAAAGAAGGAGGAAATGAGCAGTGTTTATCTAAATATTTATTCATTTTTATATATACCTATGTGTATATATAAGCAAATATATTTATTACAGGTTGCTGACTGGAGTAAGAGCCTTGATTTATAAAGCACTCCATAGTCAGTGTCATTTACATCTTTAGGAAAGCAAGATGGCATCGCCTGTGAGATAAATTGTTTCTTATGCTGACAGTAAACTGTTTTATCTCTGAACAGGCTGGTATTTCTTTATATGCCATTTTATTTTCAAGCTAAAGAGATAAGTTATAAATTATCTTTGTCTAGACTGTAGCTTTCAGTGATGAGTGTAACTCTTGCCACTGTGCAGGTGCAATGAGAAAGAGAAAGGTTGTTTCCATGCCTCGGCTTGTAAAGTAACCCTTTGAAATTCGATAGCAAAACTTGTCTGTGCAGAAGTTAATGAACCTAAGTGGCTCCAAGCTTCTAATGTCTGTTTGTGCATTTAAGTCATGCGTAAAAATTTATATTTCCTGCAAAAAGAGTCATCATCAATTTAGCCTTGAACTGAATCCTAAATTTAGATGAAGTCAGATCTTTTATCTTCCTCTGATAATAAGATTCACAATAAATGTCATTGGATCCCTGAACTGTGGCACTCCGAAGTACAGACAGGGAATAGCAAAGGTAAGTGGCACATAAATTGCAAGTGTTCATATTTCCATATTCTTCCTGGAACAACTGGGCTGGCTCTGCAGGGCCCTGGCTGGGTCACAGGCGTTCCTCTGAGCTAAAGTGACCGTACTGCTGCTGGGCTGGACGTGATCCTGGAATTACAGTAACCGCTGCTCGCGGCACCGCGCTCCAGCGAGCAGCCCTGCCAAAGCCTGGCCCAGCCTGGCCCAGCCTGGCCAGCGGCTCCGGCTCCATCTCCTGCACAGCTAAGAGGAAGTGCCTCTGGACACTGGGGGCCTGTCTGACTCTGGTAGGGTAAAGACAGCTTTAGTGTACAACAATCTTAAAAAGAACATTTGTGGCAGCCCCTGACCACAAAACTGTGATTTCTAGTCTGGGACTGCTAACAAGAAAAAACCGTCCTGCCCACATACCCCGAAAGCTCGCGTTCTTAGGGGCTCCTGTACCTTTTGTATTTTCAACACATTTCAAAGATACAACATATGTCTGTGCAAGTCATCTTCTACCAAAACATGAAATCCATAAAGCTGTAGAAAAACAAAATATTTTCCTATTCTTGACAAGCCGCAGTCAGATCAGCCAATTGTGGCAAGTTTGAGTAAAATGGAAGGAGCACTGGTATTTTAAAACAATCGTTTTTATTTCTCTTACAGCTCCTAGATATTGAGCCCTTTTCACAGATACATTTTCACCACTTCATCAAGAATTTTGTGAGGCACTGAGTCACTCCGAGCCAATGGGAAGCTTGGTCAGCTGAGAAATTCTTGAAATAGTACTGATAACAGCAAGTGTGTCAAACCTAATATATTTATATATCCCCTCTACATCCATTCTCTTAAAATTCTACCCCTGACTGTAATTCAGTATCCTGCACAACATTAATCAAAAATGTCCTACATTAATCAAATATTAATAGGTTATGTAGAACATTGTGATTCCTCTCAGCCATTACTATAAATTAACTTCCAGCAGGAAGACATACTAAAACCCATACCAACTGTTTAGCTCTTTTAATAAGGGGTCGAGGGAGGCCATAGTTCTTAATAGAGATGTATCACACTCCAAGATTGAAGCATAAAGGATGACAGAACATTACAATTGTTCATTGCAATGACCCTTTCCCAAAACATTAATCCTACCTTCCTCTGAATTTCAAAGTGTGAAGAATTTCTAAAATTTACCATTACTATTTATATTTCATTATGTCTTTTAAATTTTCAGATGGGATCAGGATCATCAAAATAATTAATAAATTTCAGCTGAAGATGTTTATAATTTATGAAAACCATTTTGAAGACTTAAAATTAAATTCAGATAATAATCAGAATTGAACTCGACTCTACACTTTCTGATTTTGTGTCTGAGGTAAGTATACTGCAAAAACAAAGTAAACCAGGAGAAGTATTAATTCCTGAGAAAGTTTCTTCACTTACCAGTCCAGACAATAGATATGGAAGAGGCAATTACCGTACCAACTATGTATCTCATTCAAGTCAATCACATCAATGATTAATGCAAAATCTGTTTGCACAGAAAGTTATCATCAGAATAAAGGCAAAAGAAAATATCACTACAGATGTGACAATAAATGAAACATAAGTAGACACAAAGGAATTGAGAAAGCAAATTTTAAAAAGAAACCTCTACATGGCAAAGACTGTGAGCAATAGCAAGCAATTTGCACGTGGAGGGACTGCTCTCCAGCATGAACTCAAGAGTGCTGAATAGGGATAAACACCAGATCCACTTCAAAATCACACTCCTAATCCAAAATAAAATGGTAATACAGATATACCCACAGAAGAGCAAAAACATCTCTCTAGTTTTTCTTGTACGGAATAGAATGAAGTCAGACTCCTTCTTTGCTGATACATCTCAATGTCTGAAGCAGCACTCAGAAAAGGATATGAAATGGAGCAGTAATAGGCACCTACTACACTTAGTCTAGCACTAAGCGCATAAAGCTGTAGCAGAATTTTCCACTCCTTCTTTCTGAGCTTTAAATGAAACTTTCACAAAGAGCACTTTGGAGAAGAATATGGCAACTGCCATTATAGAGATGAAAGTACTAACTTGTTTAGCCAGCAAAGTCTAAACAAGAGCAATTGGCTACTGATGCACGGGCAGCTGAAGAGCAAAAATAAAAACCTTTTAAAAGTCAATGAAAAATTCCTATCCAAATAACAGATGCAACTGCTGCCATAATCTATGGGCTGATTTCCCATTCGTCTGGCACCTTGTAGAAACTACACATCAACAATTCTCTATCCAGTGCCAACTCTTGCTTCAGAGAAGTCAAAAAAGCTTTATCATCTTAATCCAATGCAAATCTTTGAAGAAAACAGTCTTGACTAACCAAAAAATTCCTGAACTTTTCCTGTAGATACAGTTTCAAAAGAATGAATAATTTTGCAGATAGAACAGATGCTTTTGAGCAGTCTGAGCATATTCCTCAGGAAATGGCACACAGTATTTTGTGAGCTGAGAACAAAACTAAAACAAAGGGCCTTTGGAAAGTATACAGCTCTCAGAATACTTTTTAAATGGTCTGCTAAACTACCGCAACTGTGATAAGCAACAGATTGTTCAGGACATTTGGTCTCCTTATGAAAAGCTACAGAATTTATTAAGGTTCTAATAGAAATAGTAAAATCTGCACCTAATGATGAAGTTCCTTGTTTTCTATTACTTACATTATTTTCAGTCTGTTGGTTTCCTAAGCCTTTACTAAACACTTCTCTTCACAATATAGGTCAAAATTGTAGCCAAAGTAATGCAATTATAATCTTAAAGTGTCTATTTCTAATTATACTGTGACCTATAAAAAGTTAGCTGAGTAATGTCTAAGAGAATAGAGAAGATTGAGCATTAAGTTTCACCTCAACACCCAGAAAAAAGCTAAAATCTCCACATGGAAACAGGAGACCAAGAGTTTTACACATGACAAACATCTTTTTTACCTTCAGAAGTGAAAGGTTTTAGTTGTTTAAGCCTGAGACTGTGATTGCAGGAACTTTACAGTATGTAGAACAGGGAGTGAAGGAGACTGAAAAATTCAGAAATCTACATCTACAGAGAAAAATATCTGTCAATTTTGCAAGTTAGATTCACAGTGCATAGGAAATTTAATGTATGGTTTCAAACCAAACACATTTAGGTCATGCAATACTTCTAAAGAACTTGAAAACCAACTGATTTATTAAAAATGCTTTTATTTGTAAAAAAAATTCAAACTGGAAATTTATTGCTTTACACATTTTTAGCATTTTGTAAAATATTTCAGCTTAAAGGTATCTTACCTCATTTATACTGGAAGGAGAGTTTTCAGTTATCAGCTTTGCAAAAAAAAAGGACCGTCCCGTTTCCTTTCCTCAGCTAAAGGAGTTACATGCAACCAGCAACTCAAAAAATATGTCTGTTTAAAAGACAGACAAGTGAGCATCCCATAGATGATCTGTAACCCAATCCATCTTCAGTGCAGAGTCAACAGCTTTTGTTTTACATTAAATATAGAGAATTGCCTGCTGCCTCTACCTGTGTTTTTGTGCAGATCAAGTTTAGGCCTGTCTGCTCTTCCCCTGCACGTTCCGAGCTACAGTAGTGATTTCTCAACACTCAGGTCTGCTGTGTGGCAGCTCACTGAAATTTCAGCCGACACTTGGAGACTTGCAATTAGCAAGGTTATTTTAAGCACTGACCTAAGTTCCAGCAGAATGTTTATGGCATTATGACAGGAAGGAATCTAGTATCATATCAGTCACTTGGTAACCCTGTAAAGCTGATCTTGGAGACGAGACCCTCTAATTCACAACATAAAACTAAATATCTGACCCCAAATTTACTTCAGCTTTTGTTTTTAAGCTTTGAAAAGAGTGGAAATATCTACTTGGTTAGTATTAGGAAGCTCAGAATTTATTTTAGGACCCCGTAGATCATATGCTTGGAACAAATGTATTAATAGGAAGTTATTACTTCCCTAATGGAGAGATTCATTGCTTACAAAACAGAGACTTTTGCAATGTTCACATTTGTAATAATTAACTATTACATTCTAATGGGAGAAGAAAATAACTTAGAGTTGTTGAACTTATTAGAGCTGGACACTATAACAATACCTTTTATTATTTAACCCTGGTTATCTTGAAAAGGGCTCCCTCTTCTGTACAGGCCTTTGGTAACTCTGGATTTTGGTTTGCCCTGGATTCCTTTGGAATTCTCTGGCTGTCTAACTATTTCTAAGTCATGTCTAAAGGCTCAGTCATACCTCCACGCCCTCGTTCACTGTTCATTCTCATTCCTCTCCCCTTCCCCCTTCCCTCCTCCCTTCTTTCTTTTTTTTTATTCATGGATTAGCTTTCTTGTTCCCACCCATCCTCATACTTCCAACAGTGGCAGATCTAACCTCACACAGGGAACCACGACAAACAGCTCCTCTGACTGTATAGGTTAGAGCTACACTGGTCATCTTTGTGCACACACACCCAAGTGAAGCTTTTCTGAAAGCACCACAATCAGAAACATTACATGAGAGAGATTCGTTTAAAGGAGAGTAAATGAAGGGAAGAAAAAACAAACCACAAAACCAACCAGCCAAACAAAACCCAAGAAAAGTTGCTGCTTTTGCAAATTATTCTGTAACTTCTACACATCACTTATCGCAATGAAACTGCTCCTTTGATATTGTAGCAAAATTCACCGGAGGCAAAATGTACTTTTGAGAAGAATATTCAGAAAACTGCAGTGAAAACAATATAAAATCCTGTCATCCTTTTAAAATATCAAATGTATCCTGCGTCACATACAAACTTTAGATGGCATTGAAAACAATGAGCAACAAGCTAACCATTAGAGGTATCCCAAACAGCAAAATTCGAAATAAAATATAGGCAGCAGGCAAAGTCTTCAAATACAGCACAAGGTCAAGAGCTGGAGTTTTTGAATGAACTGACCATTCATATACTTTTGAGATGGTCAGCGCTCAGAAGAATACTGTAGTCACCCCAGACAGTACAGCTGAACTCTGAACTTAAAGACAGAAACATTATTGTCATTATTACACAACTACCTTCCTTCAGAAGAATAATTTTATGAGAGAAGATTTCTTATGAAATACCACAACTCAACCATTTGAAGACATCATGAAATCATTGGCTTGCTACTGCAGCATAGCCTCTGCCAGTAAAAACTCTAAGGAAGTTAAGAAAAAAGTGGGTTTTTTACTTGCTAAAATATCTTCTTTTTTAAAACTTCGGAACCACAAAATCTGCATTTAAATAAATATCTTTTCCATTTTAAATCCATTCCTGAACATATAAATAGGTTGACCTCTGTAGGAGCAAGCGGAAGTCTTTAAAAATGAGGGTGAGAGTATTTGATTGTAAAATAGCGTTAAAATCACCAGTAAAGCAAATATTTTTTTCTAGTGCTTAGTAAAAAAGCAGATTAGGACTATTGACTTTAGAGTAGAGGGGAGAAAAATTTGACTGTAACAGTGTTTCCAGGTTTCTTGCTCTGTGCTGAAAGATTATATCCTATACTGCATTACCTGTTTTACTCGAGTCATTTGAACACTATTATTTGAAGATTTCTGGCTAAATTTTTTAAAAATAATTTCTTAAAATTATTTCAAATAATTTCAGTCAAATTTTTCTTCAGTTTCAGTTTCAAACAATTCTGGTTTTGAAAATATTATATCTTTCATAGGAAAAATGTCATGTTTCATCAGCTACTAGTATTTAAACAGGTAGTGACATAGGCTACAGTAGATTGTATCCTTTTTGCAATATGAAATAGATTTTCTAATTTAATTAAAATCATAATTTTATTTATAGGCAACAATAGCATGCTACATCGAGATGCTATGATTCTACAAGGGTTTGCTCTGGTTTGGGGCTTAAATTGCAAAATACTGAGAAAGAGTAACTGAGAGTCAGTGGCTCAGTTCTCTCTTTGAAACTTGATTCATACCTGCCTAATAGCAGGAAATCCATTTCCTTTGAATATCAGGTAACTCCAAGAAAAAGATCTCAGAATGTTGTTTGCATTACTAGGTAGTGTTTTACTTGCTGATTGCACTCGCTGTTCCAGGAGGGAGCAGTAGATGAGTCAGGTTGGGTGAGAAAGGCACGTACTCTACTGATGAGTTGGAAATGGACTACCATCTTAATTAGAAAAACTATAAAAATCATAAAATAAAGCATGGTGAAAGAAATATAAGCTGAATAATGTACATGAGCTGACTTTAATAATGAAACACTGCATAGTAGGAGGACAATTCAGCACAGCTGGAAGGTTTCATCATAATATTTTGAAAGATGTTTATTGCTAACCCTGCAAAATGGGGCACATTTTCAGCAAGTTATTCTGGAGAAGTAAAAGAGAGAAGGCCAGAAGGAAAACATCTGAGGTTAGAATTAGTGAATGAGTCATATGTTTTCCCTGAAATACAAATACTTTTGGAAGGGTTAGGTAAAATGCAAACACTCAATGAAGTGACACCCATGATCAATTTCATCACTTGTGTTGACTTATACAGTGTAAATAGAATTACTGGGGGGGGTGGTGATGTGGGGGGGTGGGTGTATTAT
>VWPU01017014.1:0-24090 GCA_013398955.1 Callaeas wilsoni | reverse complement strand
TATTATTTTGTTTGTTAATAGTGAGGGGTTTGGCAGTTATTTTAGGGGAAAGAAAATTCAGAAATTATATGAAAGGCTTCTAATTTCAAGCTTGTAACATCACTGTAACTTTTTCCAATTACATACTTTTCCAATTACATGCTTGAGGTTTAATTCCTATGCTTTTCCCCTTGAGCTAACCTTTACCAACAAGACAGCCTACATGCTTTGTATTATGAACTCAACATTTTTTATATACAAGAATAAAAATGCAGTCCTTGTTTGCAACCAATTTGATCTTTTATGAGTATAGCAAACAGACCTGGATGAGTTAAGCTAGTTTCAAATTTTCCAGTAAAAGAAATATTCACTGGAAAAAAATCTATTAACTTAAATCAAAATTTTGCAAAGAAATTTTGACTGGAATAATTTCTCAAAAGCAGAATAGGCTTTCTCTCCATGATATCCATTATGTATATGTGGCTCAAATGTGTATGACTAAAAAAAAAGGGGTTTACAGCCTATTACATGTCTGTGATTCTCAACAGCAATAAAAGAGACCAAAATTCAGATCTCTTTTCTACTTGATATTTACAAATTCACACAAGTGTAGCTATGCTTGGAGTACATCAAAGACCTACACACAACAATTCATGATGGGTATCAAGAAAAGTGTTGGATGCGTGATCTTTTCTTCTTCAAAATTTTTAATGTAAAATTCAATTTGTGGATTTGATAATACCAGAATAGGATGGTTTCATTCTCTTGCAGGTAATATAACCAAGTCTAAATGCAGGAGTGGGAATGTTCAAACTTAATGAAGGTTCAATTAACAGATAATTATTATTTCCTCTAAAATTTTGCCTAAGCACTCCACCAAGTTGTTCCAAGCAGAAAAGGAAAACGTTTCCATTAGAAACAACAAATAGATTGAAAGCAAAGCAGATGAATTTTAACAATACAGGTTTTGCAGTCTACCTCCATAATTAAAAATTAAAGTTTAACAACAAATCCATCCCAAGTGCTTGTCCAATTTTCTGTAATTGCATTTCTTTAATATCTTCAGAATAACTACAAGAAGAAATGCACCTATGTGAGGCAAAGAGAGGTAGCAGACACTAATGTCTCCTTTTGATAAAGGAAACATCAGTGAACATGGCCTTTGGCATTTTCATTACTGTCAGTATCATTGAGAATCACTTTTTTCACTGCATACCTGTTTGGTACCCCTTTGCTTCAACCTATCTTCCATTAGCACCCAGGAGAGACTGAAGATTTAATCTGTTCCTCCCTACACTTTCATATTCTTGCTTTCAGAAAACAAGGAATTAAATGCACCTGCTGGGAGTGTACACATTGACTCCGCAAACAACTGAACTGAAAACGGTTGGAGCTGCAGATTTCACTCACACCATTCAAGCTTAGTATCCTATTAAAAAATCCTCAATACATTACCATTACAAAGTATGAGTTGACATATTCAAATATATATAATGCAATTCAAAGACTCTAAGTGGAGTCAGACTTCTCTGTTATAACGTTTCATCATCCTCCTGACAAACCAAAAGATAAGTAAGGTTACTGCAGAAGAACATTTTCTCTAAATTGCATTTCTAAAATTTCACAGAGAATAAATAGAATAAATAGGTTAAACAAGGACCACGTTTTTAGTCTTTTATATTAAAAATGTTGAGTTCGTAATACAAAAACAGTTTTAGATTTTGATCTGAAGGATTTAATAATCAAAAGCTCTACACATGGTCTTTCCTAGGAGATGAAAGGCTGGCTAAAACCAGTTTTCCTTCTCCTATTCCAAGTAACTGATTGTCACATTCTAGACATTTCTAAGCAATGGGATTACATCATTCAAATTTTTTAAAGAAAACAGCTGTTACATCCAATATTCATGACCTGTAAGTTTTCCATATCAAGTTATTCAGCTGTTCTTTCAGTCCATGTGAGTTGCAGTGAAATGAAACTGTGCAAAACACCAAACAGTTTTATTCCATAGCTAACTGAATGCACATATTGTTCCAAAGCAAAAGAAAGAAAACAAAACCTACAAAAATCTTGGTCTTATCACTGCTTCAATGGACTGGAAGCCCCTTATTCATCCCACACACAAAATCAGTACAGTATTTTGTTGCATATTTCACATTGCTTCTTATTAGCTTTTGATGTGCACAGCTGTATGTGCTATGTGTGAATAATTCTTACAGAACTTCACAGACGGAAAGAAAGGAAAGGAAAGCACACACAGAGATTTTTAAGACAGAGCACGGATCTTCGAAAGTATCTCGTAATCAGCTGCTTCAAATTCAACCTATCTTACCTCTTTTTCACTGGTTTAGTTTTGGATTATTTTGGTTTTTTCAGTGAAGGATAAGATAAGTACATTTGGATAAAAGAAGTTTACCATGTTGCTATTTAGAAATGTATTTAGATATTAGATATTTAGGTGGTCATAAACTTACAAAAGGAAGTTAAACAAAATCCATTAGTCTCCTTAATGCATAAGGACATTTCTCATGCTAAAATTTTATCATGCTGGGTACATTATGTTTCCAGGATGTTGTTAAATGATGTCTGCACCTCTTCCAGAAAACTGATTCTGTAATAACATTTACCACAAAATATAAGTGCTCATTTTGATTTAACTAAATTGTGAACTGTAAGCAAAACAGTAAGAGAACCATGCTGTTACAGAGAGAGAGCTTGCCTTAGGGGCTGACTGGGAGGGTGAAGGAGTGATAATAGCAGTGGTCTCATGGATGGGTTGAACTGCAATAACTTGCTCTTGCAGCTAATTTTGCTGCCAGTTTATTTTGGACATTGTATGAGCCACGTTGTATCTTTGTGGTCTGCACTATGTCAAGTATACAGTGGGTGTGCCGTGTAAACAACTTCAAAACAGTAGGCAAATCCAACCGAAATATTTGTTTGCCCAGTGACCCATGCAAACCTGAAGAAGCTTTGAGTTTGTATCCAAGCAGAAAGGTCTGAGGTTATAGGTATCTCCATCTTCAGGGACACCCTTAATTTAAACACTGCCTCCTGTTAGTGGTATTACCAAGCTGGTATTTTTCTGACACAGAGATATAGCAGAAATTCACTGTAGATATTGAATGTTTCAAGGCAGCAAGAGTATATATATTTGTAAATATACGTACATAAATGCACACGTATTTCTCTGAGGGTTCTCTGTCAGCTTTACCACTACAAGATCAAGCATTTTGTTTTGCAAGTATGCTAAACTTGACACATTAGTAAAGATATTTTTTTGAGATGAATATTAAAAAAAACTTGCAAATTACTATTGGTAATGCTCCGAAGCTCTGTGCATGTGATAGCAAACTTTTCCCTTTTCCCATCCCTCCCTTTTTGTTTTTTCCCTCCTCAGCAGCACGGGCAGCAGCTGTGCAGCTCCTGCAGCTCCTGCAGCACTAGATGGTGCTGCAGCACAGCCGCAGCAGAACCTGCTGCCTCTGAAGCCCGCTGGATCTGAAATGTCTCACTGCTCTTTTTAATATTGAAGTTACTAAATATGTTACTGAAGACTATTGCCCGGGGCCTCTGGGTTTTCATGTTGTTTTGTTGGGGTTTTTTTTCCCTTTGTTTTAACATAAATTCTAGCTTTCTAGGACACTACGTTTTGTGTGGTTTTCTTGCCCATGCTGTAAGAATAGAAATAAGGAACAAGAAGAAAATTGACATACGTAACAAATGCAATTTATTACACACGAAGTAATTTTTTAAGCTTATCACTTACCTTTATCTTATACAGTGAATCAAGAAGAAAATAGCAAAGATTTTCTACAATACTATGACACAAAACTTGTACCTTGTGAAAGTAATTTTTCTAATAGAAATACAATGTAACTGTAGAAATACAGAAGTAACTAAACAAATTACAACATTATAAATATATTATTTACACTTTTAAAAGTCATTCAAATGTGTTAATAAACTCCCCATTTCTGTAGTTCCATACAGTTCAACAACTTCCCAGGAGCATAAAGTTGCCTATGTGCACATTTGCAAAACTGTATCTTAAATGTCCATTAGTTTCCAAACTTTATTTATATTACTAAATGTAAAGATTTTGACTTTGTGTATTTCTTTTTAATTTATTACTATTCTTATTATAGTTGTTTTTGTTGTTGTTGTTATTATTATTATTAATTCTGTTTGGTTGGCCCCGATAAGTAGATTTCCATGCACTGGGTAATTTGCCAATTGCAACTTCTTCTGCAAGAGAGCAAAGACCACTTGCCTGGAACAGTTTGATGAAATAAGGCCTTCAAAGAAGACTTGAAGCATTTAATAATTGATGTTTAATGGAGAATTCTTAGAAATTCTTGTAGTTGTCTACTTTATAGTTCTTCCTCAGTTGCAGTATTTCACTACCAAAATTAAATCACCTCCTTTCTAAAAACACTAAAAGCTGGATTTCTTCTTCAAGGACATATTAGTCAGCCATCGAGGCAATAAAAACATTATTCATTCAATTATAACAACTGAATCTTCATCTCTAATAAAGGAACAAACGAAACTAAGCATAAAACCTCCAATAAAATCAGCAAGGTCAGATTCTAGTAATGCAGGACTTTGTCAACACAAATCCAGCTATGGACAGATTGCTGGATTGCTGCAGGAACATACCACAACCACACTCAAAACTGTTTGAAGTAAAAGCAAGTCCCGCACCCTGATAACCTATGCGTTCATTGATTTGAGCATACTAGAAAAGATATTAAACACTTTTAAATTATTTATTTTTTTACTCTTTTATGGTCATAGATATTATACGAGACCAGATTTCAAAAAAAAAATGTTCTACACAGAAGTAAGGCCCATGTGTAGTACTGTCATCTACTTTCCTCCTTCATTTTTAATGCGGTAAATATTCTTAAACGTGTGCTCTGTCAGGCTCCTGCCCTCTCTACAGAACGTGGCATTGGTCCAGGTTAAGAAAGAAAGCATGGCTTTTTAAAGTAGCAATTCAGCGTGGCAGCGGATGACTCGGCATTGCACTTCAGTGAAGGACAAACAGGAAGAAGAAAATTAAAAAGGACAGGAATCAGATGGGAGTTTTGAAAGACAAAAACTTTGAGACAGAGAACCTGAAAATAGCTGAAAGGAAAATAAAACAGGGGAGAGAAGCTGGAAAATAAAGCTGGCAACCAACAGCTAGAACACAATTTGCAACCTAATAAATAAAATTCCCAAGCCAATCTGCACCAACGTGTGTTCTTGTGAATAGAGGAAAATGTCTTTTTCAGAAGTTTGTAAGATACCCATATAACATGGCTTTTCTTGGTAATTTTCAAGAAACCTCTTCAATAACTTACAGGTGAGGCTCTTTCATTCTGATTTGCTGTCTCCTATATAAAATAACACAGTAGCAAAGAAAATCCATCTAATAATTGAGAATTGGTCAAAATTCACAAATCACACCCAAACACTGTAACTACAAACCTGAGCACAGTAATTTAAATTGCAGTGGAGATCACCACAAAGTCTTTGCTGCTCAAATGCTTAGTTTGGTGATTTAGCTATTCATTAGCTCAAAAAAAAATGGAAGATAAAACAGACATTGAGAGATACTATAAATATTTCATTCATAATTAGGATCAAAAATGAATCTTGAATAGATTTGAGACAGGGAAGTTATTCTTGCAGATCTCAGCTGAAAATCAAAAGCATATCACTTAAATTGTAATGTGGTAAAAAAACCCACATCTTCATCACTCCTTAGTCTACCTGAAGTTTGAAAGTAATATAGCATTCAGTATTTTGCGAGGTTTTTGAAAGCAAACAATCCTATTTTTAACCTGAAATGCAATATTCCTTTGGGGAAAAGAGAGTGGCTCCCTTCCCAGGTATTCTTCTATTTCCCTCTGCTTTAATCCCTCATACTGAACTGCTGGTCTAGATTCAAAAACAAGGTGGATACTTAAAGTACTCTTTGAAGAGAAGGTTATATTTGTAATAATACATATGAGGTTACCCACATTTACTGGTAATGCACTGTGTAAAATTTGGTATTTTAATCCAATATATCAAATTTTTCTATTTCAAGTTAAGATCCTAGTCCCATGTGAAGAAGTGATTCTGTACCTGATAACAGATAAACAAAATGTGTAGTAAACTGTTTTGTCTTCACAGCTAAACCAGGCATCTGAACTTTCAGGAAGACCCCATAAATACTGTATGAAAGAAGTGCAGATGACCTTAGCAAAGAAGACATAGACTAGCTTCAGTGGTACCATGACTGTACAAATCCTCCTGTATTGCCCTTGGAAATATCCCTCTTCCCTTTGTTTTATCATGACTCGTACAATATCTGATAATATTCTTGAATGTCCAGATTGTGAAATTAATTTCTTGCCTAAAAATCCTGGATTTCATGAAAAGGATTCTATCCTTGCTTGCTTCCTCAAAATACCTGTGGAAGAGCAAGTGAGAATGTCCAGTTTAGTATCTCAGCTCTATGAAGTTCGAGCACAGTTGGCTAACAATTTTGCAAACTTCCATTTGATGATTTTGTCTGATGGGCTGCTGGACAGTGCTGAGATGTAGAAGGACATGTCAGCCATACCTTTCATACAAGCTGATTATGTGGTGTATAAACCACTTTGCTCATCCCACACAGCATAATGGTCTTAAAATGTGATTCTATTTCTTTATTTTGTGGGGTCTTTTGGATACTTTACTGTATCCAAAAGTACAGAGACTTTGGACCATTTAAAATATAACATTTCTCCTTGACTATAATTCCGTTTTCCCAAAGGGTACTAACTGTACTCTGTCACGTCAGAAGGTTTTGTTCTTTCAGTGTATAAATAGACATATAGACACAGAGCAACCCCTCAATATCTATGAAGCACAAGGTGAAGTGCAAGCACAGAGGTCTCACACACATTAATGGTGCACTACAGTGAACTGCAGTATGGTTGCTCTAATATTAAAGGGCAGGTAATTCAGAAGAATTTTTGAGAAAAACCAGAAATGCATGACGAGTTAGTGCAAATGCTGAGGTAGTAATGGCACTGTATTTCTGTTATGGTACTACAAACATACACATTCAAATCTACTTACGCATGTATATGCCTATATATGTATGTTAGTTATAAAAATAATATATTTCATAATTTCAGATCACAATCACACTGGAAATGTACATATAAAATCATCTTTTCCCTATACATTAGCAGATAAACTACGATTAAATCTACAGAACCTATTCTGAAGAAACTTGCTTTCTTGCCTGTGGAATATCTGCATTGTTTTTTATCAGAAGCAAATGTATTCATCTCAACACAAAGAGATGAAAGGCCGCACCAAAAGAGAAGACTGTATATTGAAGCTTGCTTCAAGTCCCTTTTGAAGTATGGAACCACAGTGAAGGGCATGTATGGCTCCAGAGCCCACTGAGGAGAATAAAAGACTATAGCTCAGACATTTATGTGATATCTTTTCTCAGCTAACTCAGATTATCAAAAGTAAGTACACTGCTCAGTGGGAAAGGGAAATTGCAATGTACTACTACACTCAGTAGATTTTATATTTTGTGAAAACTCATAAATGTTCTGTCAGAACTTTGGAGTGCTATGATTGCTGTAGTAGTAGTAGTGCTGTGATGCAGTGCTGCTTTATTTGGTTTGAATTATATGTGTTTTCCAAAAAGAGATGGAAACATTTCCAAAAAAAGAAGTGCTCCACCTTCTGAAATGCAAGGCATAGAATCATAACTGACTACATGAAAACTGCTGTCTTTCTCCAGGGAATCATCAACAGGGAGAAGCTGGCAGGTATTAGCTCTCCTTTTGCCTTCTCCACAAGAAAATACATAGAACCTGTTTGCTTTGCTGATTTATGAAGGAATCATATCAATTCAAAGCAGGGTTTCTAATGGTTAATTATAGAGAAAGGGATTTCATTCTGAAGAAAAATCCACATAATAGAAGAGGCAAATATCCAAGGGTGTTTAAAAATCAACAACTTTCAGAACCCGTTCTTACTAAAATGCAAGTTTGTTATGTTATTGAGATATTTAGGTTGCATTTTTGGCATTCAGACAGCAATCATCCTACAACTTGAAATTTCTTCTGTCAACTCTCCCATAATAAAAGCCCATAAGGAAATTTTAAACATAATGTAACAAACTAAAAATTCCTTACATTTTGTGCAATTTTCTGTGTCTGACTGTGACTGCTCCCTTATGCCATATTAGAGTTTTTGGATATTTATTATAAGTGACATGTAATTATAAATTGAAAAAGTAACAAACCCAGCCCCTATAAAGACTAGTAAGAAATACATCTACAAAGACTACTGAAATATGCAGAGCAAGAAAACACCTTTGAACCTCATAGTTCACAATGCAGATCAGAAATAGGTGACTATTATAATACATCATATTATTCTACCTTGTAAGTTATAGACTCACACAAATCATCAAGAAAATAAGACATCGCTAGGATTTATGTGGCACTGCTTTTGTGTGTATGCTTTTGCTTACACACACATATATATTTGCATAGACATTCATAAAAAAAATTCTTGCAATAAAGTCACAGCTAGCATAACAAATTCCCATTGGCATCCTTAATTTTGAACTAAAATAACTGTATAATGTCAATGACCTCTCATTTTAAAATTTGACAGTACTAAATCTTACTCACAGCACTGAAATAGTATTAATTTACAGGTTTCCAGGAAATCTGAATACATCAGCATGTGTTAACGTCATCACATACACAAATACTAAACAAGATACATTCTCTCAGCAAATTTTTTTGTTAATGAATTTGCACGGTGACTTGACATACAAAATTTTTTCATCATAATGAAATGTATTTGTATCATTACAGCGTTGTATCCAGTAAACATTTATATTTGAGTCAGACTAGGATATAAGCTAGAGGAGACTGTAATAGGTAACATCTGTGCTGGAATCTGATAGTCACTTTAATATTTCTCCAGAGATCATTGGTAGAGCATATTAGCTCATTTTCTACAGCCTGTATTAACATATTTTAATGTAGGAGCAATAAGGAGTGAGGAGAGGAAGAAATAATAATTGTATTGGGTCGAAGTGCACTTACATGCATTCATGTATTGCTGACATCAAAAACAGAAATTTTGAAGTATAAATTTCAAAAGTGTAAATATCCAAATTAAAATGAGATTTTGCAGAGTTTTTATTTTAGAACTAGAAGAAATTGTGAGTGGTAGAAGACCCACTTTTTCCCTCATCACAGGCAAATGTTCACCTTTCTTATTTCAAGTCTCCTGACTGCTGAGCAATCTAAATATCTATTTTAGGACAACATTAAGACCTCCACAGCATTGCAGATGCTACTGCACTCAGATCTACAAACTCCCTGAATTACGCATCACCCTTCTATGTCCAAATATGTCACTCAGAACTAATGAATGCAGCTCTATCCTTGGAAGAAATATCACAGGTTGCAGAATTTTTGCTCACTGTGTTGTTAGGGGTTTGCTTTGTAGAAACTCAAGCTGATTAAAGGAACTGTTCATATTCTCCCTTGCATTAAGAGGAGGGCTTAGATACTCGTCACATTATTCAAAATTCCTTTCCAAAGGCCATGTTAATGGACTCAAGTGAGTCTGTCAAGTAACAGATGCCTTTTCTTTTTTTCTTTTTTTTTTTAAATCTGTTTTGCCCAAACATTCCCAGAAGGAATATCCACTGCTGATGTCCTACCAGTCCAAGGAATATTCAAATCCCTTTGTCAAAAGAGCACTGATTCCAACAATTTTCATTGGTCACCTTTGCTGGCTCTTCAGAAAGAAAGTCCAAGCTTAAAAGGGTCCAGAATGCTGTCTGCAACATTTATTAATTATTCATTTATCCTGATAAATTATGCAAGCCCGATCTTCCATTATCACTGGGGTTACCAGTTAAGTTTTCTCCAGCTTTTAGCTATTTTTATTCCCTTGATACATAGATAACAGCAGACAAACCAAGTAGTGCTCACTTCTCTACTCCAAAACAGATAGGAATCTCTTACCGTTTCTCAATTTTTTCTACGTTTTATTAGCTCCCAATTCTTTGAGCCTCTTATTTTATTCTAATCAGCAGCCTTCTATCTTAATTTGATCCAACTTTCTTTAGAAGGCAACTGAATCTCCAGTAAACTACATATGCTCTTCCTGTGCTCATAACAAAGCACAGTCCTGCATCATCTTGCTCAGTTGCCATTTAGTTTTTAGATGTCTAAATATCACAAGAACAACTGTGTTGCTCATTTCAGTGAAAGTATTCTGCTGCCTAAAATTTTGCATTTCTGAGCTCAGACTACCATAAATCCTGACATGTAAGTATGCTTTGCACCTAATTTCTAAACTTGATCAGTACCTAGAAAATTGCCTTGATCATCACTTTCATCCTTGGAGGCGCTGACCTGGCAGGCAAGTGAACAGCATGTCCAACGCCTTCAGGACTGCACTCAGCACAGAAGGGAGCATTAGCCTCTCTTGATATTTGATAACACATCGCAAGGGATTAGGGCAATTTCTGAGGGATGTGGAAAAAGAGGGTTTGCTTCTCTTAGGCAGAAGAGAAGTTAGCCTAAGAGCTACAAAACCAAGATGGCTTTTACAGGTGGGCTATTATTGTAAGAAGGCACATAATGTGGTAAGCAAGTCACATCTTTTTCCATAAAAACTTCAGTCTGAGCAAGACTGTGGAATTGCCAGACAGGTTGGAAGGTTTCGAAGCAATGGGATTGTTTGACCAGACAGAATTTGAGAAACACAGACCTGTTCCTGCTATTCCTTGATTTCCATTTTGACATTCTTCCAATCAAGGAGTATGCTTAGGCCACAGGGGGAAACTGAGAATTTAAAAAATGGAGGCCTACTAAACTACTCAGAAAATTAGAAAAAGCTAATTAAAGACGAGGGGATAAGAAAGATATCTACTGTATCCTGTGTTTTACATTTTTTCAAAATGCTCATAATGTAATGGAGAAAGGAATAACCTGTATCTAACTGCATATATATTAATATCCTTTAATACCCTCTAATATCTTATTTTGATAATTTCCCACACTGTCCTCTTAGCCAAGATTTAAATACAAGGAAAAAGAGCAACTAAAAAGTCTTTGTCTCTCAAAAAAGTAGAAACAGAGATAGTGAAAAGATAATGATTACATTATATTTTATCTCTATTCAAAGTTCATGAAAATTTTGTGGTAGAAGTCAAGAGGAAAGATGAGAGATCCAGGCAAAAGATGTTTGAGACTGACCCAGGTAACCTGGAAAAAGATGACTGAAGTCTCTCTACTTTGAGAGACAATATCAGTGGTCTGCAAAAGAGAAACTATCATAGCATAAATTGTGTTTGTTCCTATGTCAATATATAATATATGGTTCAGATATGTAAGTCACAAAGCAGTGGCAGAGTGTTTTACTCCAAAATAAGCTAGAAATTAACAGACATCTCAGATACAGAAGATTATACTAAATCACCCCAAATTACTTTTTTTTTCCAAAAAGATAGAAAGCTGTTATTAATAATTTGAAACAGTAGACCCTGCCTTGTGACAGTTAAGGGATATAAAGTAAAGCGGAACAGGAGCTGAATCCAAATTATACCTCAGAAGGATTTCAAGAAAGATTTTTCTGTAAAAGCAAATATATTTTATTAAAAATATAAAAAACTAAATGGATCATGGAAGCACCTCAGCGGTTTAAGACAATACAAAGACAGAGAGCACTTCTATATTTGCTTGTAGCAAGAACATCATTTTTTTAGTCTCTTTTACAATATTTGCAATTGGTAACAGCTACACAGAATGTGTTAGAGAGATGTAAAAGTATCATAGAACAGCTTGAGTTAAGAGTGATGCCAGATGAATGACTAAAATAGGGCATTCTGGAATCTGAAGAGTTACTGTTCATCCAACTATCTTCCTGAAGCACTCATGTGAAGCTGAGCTTTCCAGGAAATTTCCCAAGGGACAATATAAGAAAAGCCTCCCACTCACGCTATGTGGCTAGTTCTGAGAAAGGGCATTGCAAAAGTGAGACAAACAAGTATTTTCAAAGGACCAGTGGTGGTTAGCAAAGCCCTAAGTCATGTAGCATGAAAAGAGACTAGCAGCAAACACCAAAATCCCTAGGGAACAAGCCACAGTAAAGAAGCAATGCTCTTTATTACAGAAAGAGCAGAAGCACAGACAGATCTGCAACTGAGATACTGAGAAAATTTTTACAAGAGAAAGAGATGATCTGTGTGCTGAGCAATTTTTCCAAGGAATAATATCAAGAGTCTCCTATGGCCTGAATCCTCCAACCACTCTTACCACCACAAGCCAACTGACAGCCAGAGGAAGGAAATCAACTCTAAGCATCCAAAGTAAATAGTAAGCTTCATGAAAATGGAATCAGACATCTCCTGGCTGAGGAAAATAAACTATGAGAAAACGAAAAACTGTTTGTCTTACTGCTATATTTGCATTTTGAAAATTATATTCAGAAATCATTATGTTATAGACTTTTATCCAGAGTCTGTATAATTCATTTTTCTCATTTTGATTTGAACAAAAAAAGCAGAAGGAAGACTTCTTAAATTTGCAGATGAAAACTATAAGTGTGCTTGGAGGGGATACTTGCAGAATGAAATAAAAGAAAAAAATGTTTAATAATGGGCAAAGATAACATCCTACATGTAAAATTTCACAGATAAAATGGGTAAGAGAGAGGTGAAAAAAACATGTTGTGGGAAAGGAGATTGGAGATTACAGTGAATTACAAGCTGAACTTGAATCAACTCTCTCCTGCTGTTTTGGAAAACAAGAAAATACTAAACTAGTATGTATTGTTTGAGAGATATGGGAAACAATTTTTCCAGTCTACTCAGCAATGGTCAAGCTTCACACTGAGCCAACTGTCAAGCCCGGACGCAACAGTCGCAGAAGGACACACATCATTGAGAAGTAGCCCCTCAGGAATATTATCAGAGGAAAAAAGAAAAAAAAAATCTGTATGAAGTTATAGATGGGTTTCTGTTTGGTTTGGATTATTTTGTTTTGTTTTGTCTTTTGCTTAGTTTTCGTTAGTTACATAGTAGATTAACTATTCAAAATTTATCTAAAGTCTATATTATATTATACTATATAAAATAATTTCACAATACTTGTTTCTACAGTCATATTTCTTTCTGTCTGTATGCAGATTTAAAGGTCAGCAGGTTACAGAAGCTCTGTATTCCTAATGTGTTTGTTAAAACTTTGCTTCATTTGTTTACATAGAAAAAGCCCTTAGGAAAGTTTTTTATGAACGCGCGTTGACTCTTGTGACTTCACAAATAAACTCTAAAAAGAAGAAAAACCGTGAGGAATGCTGTTCATTCACTGACTTCCATTTATAAATAAAATGTATTAGTGGACATATGAGGGTGAGCTGTAGGTACAGAATATTCTCGTATCGTAAGCAGGCACAAATCAGTTCTGCTTGTGCTCTGCACCAGCCCAAAGCTGTGTGCAAACACCACCCACAAGCTCCACAGACCTCCAGTTTCAGCTTAAGCACTGCGCTAATACAGCCACAAGCAATTCCAGATCAGAGCTAGCACCAAGTCCAGCAAGATTTCTCATGTCTGCCTGCAGAAATACCTTTTTATAGTATCTGCTAAAAACTTACTGCACATTGCAGATTTAGTCCTTTTTTCTTGTCAAAAGCTGGCAATGTCTACCCTAAATTTTTTAGAAAAATGTTGGGACCATTAAAAAATCAAGATCAACTCTCTCTGTTTGGTTAGGACTGATTACAGTACAATCACTCTGGTTAGTGTTAGTATACAGTGTTGTATTTTAAGACAGCTTAGAGCTCCAGTCCTAAAATAAACACAAATAAAATACCATTGCACTGAGTATGAAGGAAGACTATGTTCACATAAACAGGCCTCAGAATGCAACTTTGAAGACAGCTCAGTCTGAAGAGATAACATTTGTGCTATTTTTGGAGATTGCCGCCTTCTAAAGCACGCTTCATCTGCTGCAGCAAACCAGGCCATGCAAATGAGCATACACTTACAGTCCCAGGCACTAATTATTTGAATTTTGCCTTGAATTTCCTTAATAACTTTAAAGGTTTAGCAACAAAAATTAGATCTGGAATCAAGACAGAGATAATTGTTTAAAGAAACTTGAGTTCAATTGTCAGGTTGGAAGGAGATTGTTGGTCTTAAAGCTTAAACAAAACACATGTATTTGGGAGACAAATTCTAGTCTTGCTAATGCATTTTCTTGCTAGAAAAAGAAAGGAAAAAATGTTGATTTACTGGTTTTGACTGTTCAACTCTCATCACTTCACAATTCTCACCAAGTCTCTGATCTGAAAAAAAGATCTGAAAAAAACTTTTCAGTATTTAAAATTTTATATGTAGTTCCCCCTGAATTCAGTCTTCAGCGTAATCTTTCCCTAACTGAAAGGCCAGACATTAGATCACCTGTGTATCCTACTACCTCTGAAACTTGCATAGCTTTCAAACAAGTAGCCCCGTTTACTCGAATGTTAGGAATTTTATTGGAATTTCATTAGGGAGTTTTAGGTACAGAAGCCCTTTAAAATCAGTGGGAATATTTCTGGGCACTTGTGAGATGTCCAGTCAGGTTATTCCTCATGTTTTATTACCTGCTTTTGATGCGCGAACATGTTCATGAATATGGTTATGAGTGTTGAATTAAGTGATGAGCAGATAAGGCTGCAAAAAATCTGATAATTAGGTGGTTCCTCTTATCTCCCTTAAAAGGATTTATTCACTTTTTAGCTCAGGCTGTCAGACATGCTGCAGCCATCAGGAAAAGCCCTTTGCTTTATTTTACTAACAGCAGAGTTGAACGAGACACCTTCACTGAGAAGTCTAGAGTATAAAATCCATCATACCTTCAGCTGTACGAGGTGCACATCCACGTGCTTGCTATCCGAGTCCTGCTGGACAGAGTAGGTCAGATCCCGGACTCTTTCAGACGTCATCCGAAGCCAGGTCTCAATTTCTGGCAAGTGGAGAACAATCTTCCAATCAGCCCCAGTGTGCAGAGGAGGAGGCTTTTCGTACTGCTGGCCAGAGTCAAGGTCCTTCATGACGTCCCCTTCCCCACTTTGTTCCACTGTAGGAGTCATGTTTATGAGCATGGGAGAGGCATCAGATGGCATCGGATCCAGTTCTTGTGTTCTCATGGGAGAAAGTGCTACATCCATGGCTAACGTGTGAAAGTCTAAACCATACTTCTTTCAAAAACAGCTGCAATGATAAAAAGAGAGCACGCCGCTGTTTTAAGACCGAATTTAGCAACAAAATATTCAAAGACAAGGAGTAAATGATAATGTCTGAGAGGTATTGCATATCTAAATAAATTCTTCACTCTCCAAATCTATACTGGAAGTTCAAGACTAAATAGATTTTTCCAAAACAACTTTGTTGATTTGAACAAACAAGATCTTTGTATGAGAAAATAACAAATGCTGTGTTTGTCTCATTGTCATTTCCAATCGTAATTTCTCATGTAATTTCCAATCACCTTGGAAATTATAGTTTTCATTAAGGAAAAATATGTTCTGAGTTTTTACAATTGCAACACAAATAAATTAACATTGACAAAGTCAGCAGAACTTTACTGAACTCCACAAGTTAATACAAGACTGATATTCATGAACTAGTACATATTGGAACATATTCCTTGCCCTGAAATTTGAATAAACACAGAATATTTCAAGATTTATTTAAATTTCCCAACTGTCCACTCGACTATTGATCATGCACAAAAAAAATTTGCAGGCAAACTTGAAGCAATTATTGAGAACATTTGGTTGATTTATTGATTTTCATTTTGAACTTTAAATTCTAATAGTTTTGTTAGATTAAGAAATGTTGCAATAAGCAACAACTCTAGCAAAACATAGATATAATCATTCCCAAGGTCAAAATATGGACTTAAAATTAAAACATCCTTTTACAAAGTGGGTTTATGAAAGCCCAAATGCTGCGTCATCAATATACACTTATGAGGTCCACTGGAAAAAGTAAGTAAGTAAAACATTTTACTTTGTACCTCTTCCTCTGTATGTTCTAGTTACATGTGTACTACACATGAAGAAGGCTGCCATAAACCCTATGCATAAACCATTCCCCCAAAAAAAAACAAAAAAAAACACAAAGAAAAGCAAACAAAAAACCCCCAAACATCTAGAGTTACTTAATATAAAAGCTATAAGATTGTATAAGAAACAAACCTTTCACTGTTAAATCAACTACACTGTGACTACTGAGTTATATTCCTAACTATTTCCTGTGGAGTCTCAGCACCCAAGGACTTCTCCTGCAGGCAATAAGACTATCAAAGAAGGACCCAATCACAATTTCACTTCTAGCCAGGAAGGACAAAAAATTTATATTTTATGTTAATTTGATTTTATTTTGACCTTGCCACTACTTAGTAAATCAGTTTTTGCACATCTATCATGCTCACAAAACAATACAGTAAAGTTATACAAAATATTAATACTAAATATAAATTCAGGACTTCAGAATAAAATTTCCTATCAGTGCAATCAAGCAAAGGGAACAAAAGAGGAATCCAAATATTCTCAGTGCCTACTGTACAATTTCCAACTCTTTTAGCTCAAATTTTGAAAAATTACAATTTAAATGGTGTTAAATAAAAAGTTCTGCAGCAAGGCTGCATGAAATTAACAATTCAGGATGCTGAGTATTTTCTTTAATTCGTCTTCTTACATTGCCTATTTTTCAGCTTAAACTCTGTTGCCATAAATACTCGACATATATTGTTAGAAAAATCAGTGTAACAACATTTTTGCCTTAGACATAGCTGATCATAGCCCCAGTTCTAAAGCATAGAATTCATCTATTCCAGCAGCCAAAACTATCTCAATATTTTAAACATATTCTTTACATTATTTCCTCCTGAAAGGGAAATTTTGGTGAAGCACATGTGGTCCTTATTTCTGCATGTTTATTGTTAAACATGCCTATCAGCAAAACAGTTGGTTGTGAATCACTAAATGATACCGAAACACAGGAAGAGCAGTGCTTGCTTCGTAGTTTTTCACAAAAAATAACCCCTGGCACTCTTACGGAGTTTTTCAGCATGACTCAGCTGTAGCAAGGACATTAAAGCAATTAGCAAAGAGAAAGGAAAACATGCTCCTGCAGAAGCAAACAAAAGCTAGTCCGTGCTGCATGCAGAGCGCACTCCCAGCCTCCATGCGCTCAGAGTGCAATTAGCAGCCATTAGGAACCTGCTGACCTGGTTTTTGTTACGATGTGCTTGACTCTGAGAGCGGCTCTCCAGCGCTACAGCTAATGCCTCCTTAATCCTAGCAGCTCGTACAGTCAAGTCCTTTACATCCTTGCCTTTCTGCCAGATCACAAGGAGTTGCAACACTTCAATTAAGAATATGTGGAGAGATTTTAAAAGAAATCATTATTTTCATATTCTTTAAAAAAAAAAGAAAAAATTAAAAATTTTATGAAAGTAATAAAATATACTATGGATACTAATTAGCAAGGTCTGTGAAAGCTTTAAAAAGCTCACAAATGCTTGAAGGGAGAAACTTGCAGCTAGAAATGACTGAATCCAAACACGAGGACACAGATTTCTTTAAACGGATTCTTGGCAGAATAAAAAGGCATCATGATCCAGCCAAGCTGCGAGAAAGGACAACTGCAAGGTTCTCCTGCGCTCTCCAAGAGCACGGGCACCGAATGAGCGCGGTCACACGTGAGCCCTCAAAATCACGGGAGAAAGCGAAAGCTGCGCGTCACCCCCCGCCCGCAGCTCCTCCGCCCGCAGCACAGCGCAGCACAGCGCAGCTCCCCCTCGTCCGCCTGCGGGCACACCGCGCGGCGGGGGCACCCTGCGGCCGCCCATGGATACGGAAGGAAAACCGGAAAATCCCCCTTGCAGAGGCGTTTCTACAAAATTCTAATGGTGAAGTACGAAATAGGCCCAGCAGCAACAGACAATCTCATTGATATATCTATTTTATGCAATTTAGGAGTTATAAAACTTGTCGAAACGCTACTGATCAGAAGTAGGTTCTGCTAAAAAAAGGGATAAGAAGGGATGATCAAGTTAAACAATACTTTGGGGTCATATATTGATATTTTTAAGTGATTGGTTTAGATGCTGGCCTTAAATTTTGTTATATTTCTGGAGTATTTCTTTTTTCCAGATTTTGTGAGATGTACAAATAGTGAATTGCAAACAGATAAGTGTTAGAACATGTATTTAAACTGATAAAACTTTTTTTGAGGTGATCTTTATACCTTGCAAAAATAATTTTTGAAATGAGGTAAAGAAGGGATTCTTCTGCTTCTAAGCAGAACCTCTATCACTGCCAAAATTTTTTTATAAAACTTAAAAGCTATGCTCAGTCTCATTTTCTGCATCACAAAATCCTGGTACCATCAATGACAGTTTGAGGTGGGCAAGCCATACTAAACGACATTCCAGTTTTCTTCGAAACTAAGCCTTTTCTGTACCCAGAATAGTTGTACAAACCAGATGATTTTAAATTTGCAGGTGAACAGATGAAAATGCAATGTCAAATGTCCTGATCAATAAAATATTCATCTTGCAACATTTGCAGGGCATAACCTTATTTTCATTGTCACAATCAGACTGAGAGTTACGATACCATTACTTCTAAAAAATACTGCTCAAATTATTTATTTCTGCCACTTCAAAAGCTACTGTTTCAGTCTGCTGAAGGACACATTTAAGATCTATACAACACAGCTACCAGCTTGCATCCCTTCTGGTGGGAGAAAAAAAATAGATGAATTGAGCATATTTTTTTGCCTTGTGTTACTTCTTTATATACAGTCTTACATTGTCATGGATACTTGTATAAAAGGTGAGAGATCCTGTGTAAGCACATGCACACATATGCTTTCTATCTTCATCTTTAGTAAGTGCATTATGCCTAACAGATGGTTGATTACCTTCCACTAATCACACAATCTCACTCTTCCCTGCTTTTCCGCTTAGTCAGATGCTAACACTCTTATGCAAAACACAGAACGCCTGTGTCAACCATAATATAGTTTATCAATCACCACAAGCCTTGAAAGGCTTCTCGCACTTGTTCTGCTCCCCAGTTGTTCACATTTCTCTTGTTTATAAAGTGCAGGCCACGTTCACTCTGCCAGCTATCAGATCATCCACATTTTCCTCCAATAGCAGTTAGTTCCTGTCAAACAAAGAATCATTAAGCATTTTAAGCCATAGAGCAGGCCAGTCATTGATCAGTGGTGCAGACACTGGGTCGAATGAATGTTAATGAGCTCTAATTTCCCTTACTGTCACATATTGTTAAAATCAGCCATAATCATTATACAGCCACCTGTCTGTCAAGTAAATAATTTATTTCAATCTCAAAAATGCCACAAAAAACCCCAGAGAAACTCCATCACTAAATAATTTTATCTGCTTGCTGGCTTTGAAATCTAATGATGTAAATTTTAACATCAGATTTAACAAGCTCATTGATGCTGCATTTTCTTGAATAGATACAATGAAAATGAGTATCTCATACAGACAAGTTATATCATAATGTCTTTTGGATTTCGGTAGTCTCAGGAATTCTCTGTAAAGTTATAAGACTCATTATACTTTTCCTTGAAAATGTAATTAACTGTATCAACTAGAAAGATAAACAATGTCAGTGCACAAAAAAATCTGAAATATATCATGTCAGTAACATACAGAGCAAATTGAATTTAATATCACAGTAAGCCTATCCATGCTACACTGATCCTGTTGCTGATTTCCTATATGATTTAAGAAATTAAACTATTTCAAAAAGCTTTGAAAGAACTGAGTTCTAATGGACTCGGTTTAGGTTTTTCTCTTCATATCATTCCTTGTGAATGCGTTTGAAAAATACCTCTTTTGCAATTATCTTATTATTATATTTAAAATTCTGAACAAATTTGACAATTTTTCATTTAGGACTGCTTGGCCTCCTATTTCATATGTGAGATTCTTAGAAAGTATATCTGATAGGGAATAGGATGATGCCTCAATTCCTTCAGGATATAGACCAAAGAGGCTTGCACGGTAATTCCAATATTAAACCTGAACACTAACATGAATCATGATTACAACTTTTAATGTGACTGATTTAAAGTCCATTATAAAGTCTGCCCCCAAGGCTTTAATGGCAGCAAAGCCAGACCATCAATTTTTAACTGTGGAAATCCAACCATGGACGTTCCAGTTCCTGATTATGTGAATAAATCAGAATTTAAGATACCTCAATGACTCAACATAATCTTTGTTATCTACGGTTTCTTTCTCTAATACAAGGTGAAGGAAAATGTGGAACTTAAAAGGCAAGTGTTCAGCCAGAAACTGGAAATTATTGTGGCAAATCAGGGAAAGTGGAAATTCTCCTGGAGGATTTAGCAAAGGATCTGTCTGAAACTGATGGCCTAGCAGGAGAGACTGAAACAAACCAGTAGTCCATAAGGTTTAGCGTTATATACCCAGGCAATCTCCAAGAAGCCACGGGTGAAATAGGCAAATTGCTAGTTGTGGTATGCATGATCTTCCATTTGGAACTTCTTTGTTTCTGAGGATATCAGAAAAGGATATCAGTAAAGATAAGTTATCAGTAGAATATTTTCTTTTCCAGCCTCTGAAAGGATATCAGTTAAGAAAGGTTCTGCAGATCCTTTCACATGATGTTTATGTCATGAGAACTAGTAGAAACTGTAGCAGAATGAGGCAACACCCTTTTTTTAGAGGAAGACCCCCCTGCTGCTTCTGAAAAGCATACTCTTGGTGTTTTCCAACAAAATGCTTTTGACAAGATCCAATGCCAAAGGCTAAATGAGTCTAAATAGCCATGGTATAAAAATGAAGATCCTTGAATGGACAAATAATGGAAACAGTAAACAGTGGAATGAAGAACAAGTGCAGATCACAAGCAGGGTTTCACACAAACCTCTGCTAAGAGCTGTGCTTCTCAATAAACTGATCAATGACCTGAAAAATGGGTGAAAAATCAAGCAGAAAATGTCTGCAGAAGGTATTGAAATACTTGGGACAAATAGAAACTCTGAGTGAATGACAGATGTCACAAGGCAAAAAAAAAATTAGCAATAACATATAAGATTAAACTTAATATAGACAAATATTAAGTTATGTATATTAAAAAAAAAAACCAAAACAACCACAAAAAAAGTGAAGTCTTCCCTGAAACAGTGCATTAAATTTATATGCTCCTAGCTCATATAATTTTATGTTCTCACTTACAAAAATGCGGGGAGACTAGCTGGAAATGATCCCATTAGACAACTGCTATGAGGTACGGCAGAAAAAAAATTCTACACTACCACATGTACAGACATTGAAAACAATTGTGCAGTGCCAGAGTCATGCAGACAGAGGAATGTATTCAGAGCGTCAAACATATTGTGATGAGCAATTGTGTTTTCTGGTCCTTTCTAACTCGGTACAGGTTTGCCTGCAGTGAGTAACACAGTCTGGGAGATGATGTGGTACAAAGAGATTACCATTAAAATGGACAAAGACAAATTAGCTGCTTCATGTTAATTCATCATTACTTCAGCATCCTTCATTAGCTAACTGCCCTACACCACCTTAGGCTTTTGTTGTCCTAATTTTCACTCCAGAAAGCCAGCAGTACATAGTGGCAACTTTTATATGCTGATTTTTCAGCACACACGTGAGTGGCTTTTTGTTGGTTTTTTTGATTTGTGCATTTGGGCAGGTTGTTTTAGCTTCCTTGGATAAAGCCATTTTTGTCATTCTAGTGGCTAAGAGTGAGCAAAACACTTGCAAACATAAAATAATTTTTCCCTTCAGCTACAAAAGTCAGATGGTGAAGGATGCAAAATAAGTATTCTAACAAGAAGATGGTGTCTTGTTCCAAAACTTTTCTCCAAAGAGATAGTGTCAAACATCTTTTAAATTGGAAGATTGAAAAATCAAGATTAGGCTTGGCTGAATATACTAATTTGGATTTTAAACGGCCTTTCAGTACAGACAGAGGCAGTGAGATATAAGTGAGAACATTCTGAGTTGTTTCGAAAGAGGATCTGATTATTCACTTGAGTGTACACACCGGAGTGTCCTTCACTGCCTACCAAATCTGACCCACAACCGGGCAGGCAGGAGAGCAGAAAGAGCCACAATTGTTTGTATGCATTTGCATGTACATAATCTTAAACATTTTAGTCACTAAGAAATTCTTCTGAAAAGTCGTCCACCATCAAAATACCAAACAGATTATTTCCATGCCCTAAAAGAAACAATTAACAACCATTGCATTTCCTTTCATATCCATGTGTGTCGGTACCGGGGCTTTACCAAGCGAGTGGTGCAGGAGGTTGGTAATAACCTTTGCTTACTCCAATCAAGATTACTCTTACTTCTCTTTAGACACAGCTAGCTTGGTAGCTCTCTAGGAGCTGCTGCTGCAAAGCATGAAAGTCCACTGGTTTTGCAACACTAAATTTTATTCTAGTTGTGCATTAAAGGGAACTTCCTTATTTGAACATTATGGAAAAACTCAACTTCTAGAAATATAAAAAAATCACCTAATTTAGCTGCAGCTACCTGAAAATATGTTATGAAATCACTCACAGAACTCAAGTTCAAGTTTGCTTCTTTAATTATATATTTACCTCGTGGCTGGGTAAAGGACATTTTTAAGTGAAGGTTAATTGATTCTGCAAGACTGATCTGTGACTGTAAATTTAAGATAGAAAAATGCTCATATCAAAAACTTCCTATAAATAACCTCTTTGAATTCTTAGATCAATTACATAGCTTTTAAAATTTTTCATAGAAAAAAAAGGTGAGATTTTTCTTGGTTGTCACTTGTTGCCAGTTGCAATTTTAGTTTGCTTTTTCTGACCTTTATTTAAAAAAATATTCCTTTTCTCCTCCAAAACAGAAAATTTTTTAAAAATTATTTTCAGCAAATAATGGCAGTTAAAAACCACAGTGTTTTGATGCAAACAAATTTCACTGAAAATTTCTAACCAGTTCTGTTCTTTTTCCCAGGTGTTACCTCAAAAACAGTAGTTTCAGGATTTCTCCTATCACAGTGGAATGAAAGAAACTGGTGCAACTCTTAGCTCAAAGTTAGGCAAATAAAAATAATGTTTCACTTCAATTTCACACTCTAGTTTCATTAGCAAGTTATTTTAGCAAATAAATGCTAATCACTTAGAAGAAATCTTAACATTGTTTCAGGGAAAATTTTCCAGGGGCTAAATGAGCTTATTCCTTTTTATTATGGGAGCTCGTTATAAGAAATGAATTACTTGCATCAAGGAGCAATATGACCTCATAATGGATGAGTGTATTGTACAAAGTATGTCAGTCACAGCCAATGTCTCACTGCCATGCAAGTCTTACATCTTTCTCTAGCAGAAAGACCATCATTTCAGCTTCTCCCTTAAATATGTTACAGGTACTGCAGTACTGGCTGTTCCATCAACCAGTAGAAATGTTTTAGAAAAAACCCCAAACCAACAACAACCTACCTGCAGAACTCTTCAGGGCACGATATTAGTACGTCAACCCCAAGAGTATAACTTGAGGCATTTAAATTGCCCTAGCCCCAATCCTAACAATAAAATAGATCAAAATAACCACAAGACATGCTGTCATTTCCAAAACTAGTTTTGTTAGACTAAATTTTAACAATTTTATGATAATAAAGACAGACTTTTGAAGAAACTGCTACTTTTTGGAATGATACACAATGCAGCTGCTGAGACCATAGAGCCGCTATGAAAATCAATATTCTGTGTTATATGAGACACAGCACTCTATGACTAGCTAGCCCTGTAAATTCTCACTATCATGTAAAGTTTAACTGTAAATAATTTAGCTGTTGAGTATAATATTTTCTCAGGTCTTCTTTAGAAGAACACCAAAGCAATTGCTTTTTTTCTCACTTTGAGGATTCACAGAAATAGACTAAGTTCTTTGGAGCACAAGCTGGTTTTCTGTACTAAGTTATGCTTGTGAAAGTTTCTTCTATACTGTTGTCTCGGTTTGGACAGGT